>CM028359.1:90609241-90795736 GCA_016618105.1 Dendrobium huoshanense
ATTCGTGGCGTTGTGCCACCAGGCTCGAGGAACCAGCCTCCTAGGACACTTAGCCCCGCAGCCGGAGTAGTCCAGCAATAAACTTCACTTTAGGGTGGTTGTTGTGTTTTAAAGGGTTTGTTAACGGTTTTAAGCATTAAACCAATATTTCTGAGTTTTAGAATGATATGAGTTTTTAAGAATTTTTGAATATTTAATCATTTAATTAAGGGGTTGAAAGTTGAATTTTTTGATTAAGACCAAATTCTGGAATGTTTGTATTTTATTAAAATACTAGACCTTACTACGATCAGTTAGAAGGTAAGTACGTTGAAATCGGATTTTTCTGCATTTATTACGAAGGTTTGAAGTTTTGAACTAGTTTTGACTTTAAAGTTGACCGATTGTTGACTTTTTAAAATATTTGCAAATTTCTGGATTTTAATATTTTTAATAAATAAATATAGACATCACTATGAGTTGAATGCAAGTGAGTTTGGGTAATTGGATTTTTCTAGAATTAGTTATGGGGTATCGAAGTTTGGGCATTTTAATGAATTTTAGGAATTTCTTAATTAGGAGGCCTCTTTTGCGATTTTGCTTCAACAAGTTCCCAATCTCTTGAAAACATCTCCAAAGGTCAGAAATAACCTAAGGAGGGATCCCCAAGTGTTTGGGAGATATTTTGGGATTTTTAATTATTATTAATTAATTATCTCAATTAAATATGATTTTCACTTAAAATTAATTAGAGTTTAAATTGCTGTGTCAAATCAAGGGGCTTTAATTATCATAGATTAAGGACTGAATTCTGGTCAGTTTGAGGGTTATATGTAAAATATTTTTGGATTTTAAATTGGATTTATTACAATTTTTTAGAAGTTTTAAAGGCTTAATTAAGGTTTAAGACTTAGAAAATTAATTAGGGAACCTAATGACCTCAAAAATCAGTGAAAATTTCTCTAGGGCTAAGGGTGTTCACTAAGTTCAAATGTTCAAAGTTTCAACTCAAGGGGAAGTGAATCCTAATTATTGAAATTTTCTAAGTTTTCTACTCAAAGTTCCTAATTATTGTCCTTAATGTTGTCACTAGTTTTGAATAGGTTTAATCAAAGTCCTCTAACCCTTGAATAAACATGGCATGCATACACAAATAGCAAGCAAACAAGTCCTTAGATCTAGGAGAACCTAGGCTAGGTGGTGTGTGTACCTTAAGCATGCAATTAACAAAATAAAAGTGACTAGTTAAGGGATTAACCAATGAACAATGAAATAATTGCTAAATTAATTAACCATCATTCCCATTAATTTTTTTTGTTCAAGTCGCTTAATCAAAGTTTAAAATCTCAAAGGATTTCTCATGATTTAATTATCAAGTAAATATAATTTTTAAAAAAAAATTTTAAAAAAAATTTATTATATGTAATTTCCATAATGTTAAAAAAATACATATAAGTATATAAATATATATTATATATATATAAATATATAGTTTAAAAATAAGTAATTAGAATAATAATAATTTTAGTTTGAGAAATCCTCTAATTTATATAAGACAATCTAAAATTAGAGCTTAATTTTAGTCAATATTTAATTTAGTATTTAAATATAAATTTTACTATTTAATTAACTAAATAGTTTTTTTTTTTTTTAAAAAAAAAAAAAGAATCTAAAATATTTTTAAATATTAAAGGGTTAATTAAAAATATTATATTTTAAATACCCCTTTTTTTATATCTAATGAAATGAGTTTCAAAAATAAATTATTTGAAATTATTAATTAATTTGGCTTATTTTGATTAATTATTAATAAAAAAAAACTAAACTGTAAATATTATTCAAATATATTTTAAGATATAGATTAAGTATTCAAAGTAATTTAATTTTATTTGAAAGGTTTTAAAAATTCTGAAGATTTTGATATTTTAAGATTAATTTTTGGATTTATAAATAATTTTTAATTAATTTTCAAAGTTTCTGTAATTAAATAGCCTAATTTTAAATTAAACTCGCTTAATTAAAACGGCGGCTGTTAGTGGGACAGCTGGCGCGTTTTGGTTCGGCCAGCCAAAACGCTGGCGACGGCGGGATTGCCACGTGGACCGGCGGCGGCGGTCATCCACGCGTCGGCTGCAGAGCGCGGGACGCGGTTTTCACTTAACCACGTCAGCCGGCGCTGCGGACCGTTCGATTGAACGCCTGAGTCGTTCAACGGCGGGGATCAAATCCCGCTGTCCGAATCCGATTGAGCAAGATCCAACACGGAGAGTTAATCCCGCGGTTTTGAACGGATGGCGGTCAGGATCGAGCCGGACCGCAGCTTGGGCCACGGGATCGAGTACACGCTTGATCAATGGGTGGCAATGGCGCGATCAGATCCGTTGATCGAAGAGATCAACGGACCAGATAGGGCTCAGTTCATGCAGCCAGCAAACCGAACCCTAGAACCCATTCTTTGACTCGTCTCTCTGATCCAGTGAATCAAATGAGTTAAAATTTTAAACTTAGATCCTAAGTGAAGAGAAGAGAATCAAGGGGGATAATTTATTTACTTAAACGAGCTTAATAAAAAGCTAATTAAACTGGTGTCCCTAGAACTAGGGTTTGAGTTTTTCACCTTGATTTTGGACGGATTAAAACCGTTATGGATTTGTTGCACTTGTAGACTGTCCACGCTCCTTTTTGTAGAAGAATCCACGGCTTGAAAGCTCCTGGATCGGTTGCTAGCTTCCCTTGAACGGTTTGAGCTAGGATCGCCGGAATCTCGCCGGAAAAGGCCTTTGACCGGAGGGTTTTCGTGGGGAGAGTGTTGAGAGATGTCTGGGGATCTCAATGGAACAGGGGACAGGACTTGAGAGGGCTTGAGTAGTGAGAGACGGTTAGGGTTAGAGTGTATGGCATTAAGGCCTTTTTCCCCTATTCAAACGCCCCAAGGCCAAATGGATGGCTGGGATTGACTCACCAGGTCCTCAGATGTTGCCAAGTGTCCCTGGGACAGCCAGAAGGCTGACCCAAAGGCTGGGCACGCCTCACTCCTATTGGGCGGCTTTGGGATGAGTGGGAGGGAACATTGCCTAAATAGCCTAAGCAAGCCTTGGAGCAGCTTAAGACAGGATTAGTTAGGGAAATAAAGCAAAAGGAGGCTTTTAGGCATGTGATATAGGGAGGAAATAGGGCTTTGACCATGAAAATAGGGTTTAAGGGGGGAATTGACCACTTTGACCGGTCAACTGGTCAATGGTTGCTGATGTGGCATGAAGGGAAGTAGGAGCAGCCAATGGGAGAGCTTCCAAGCCTAATCTCACAACTCCTTGAAGTTAAATAGAATGTTTGACCAATTCAAGGAGGGATTTAGGGCTTTGTTGACTTGGTTTGACCAGTCAACCAGGTCAAAATTGATGATGTGGCACTTGAGGAAAAAGAGGAATATTTGGAGTAATTCAATCAAGGGTCAAAGGTCAAAGTCAAGGCTTGGGTAGGAATAGGACAAACAACCACCAAGCTTTGACCTAGAATTGAGGGTTGACTAGTCAAACCAAGTTGGGTTGAGCTCAAAATAGGTTTAGAAATGTTCAAGGCTTTGAATAGAATGATTTCAAGGGATTGGAGATATTGACGTGGTTTAAACGGGTTGGAATGGTTCATTGAAACCTAAGGGTTCATTGGGTCAAACCCATGTTGACTGAGTCAACTAGGTTGACCCAAGGGGTGAGTCTGGGCTGGACAGGTTTGAAAAGGCATTTTAAGACCATTGAGGGTGGTTCCAGGTCTGGAGAGGTCAAACTGATCAAAATCTCTATTTGAGCCCTAAGGGCCTGTTTGGTCAACCTGGGTTGACTTGGTCAACCAGGTTGACCCAGGGTCTGGGTTTGGGCTCAACAGGTTTGAAATTGATATTTTAAGACCAATGGAAGTGGTTGGGATGACCTAGAGAGGTTATTTGGGTCAAAACACCTATTTGGACCCTTAAAGGGCCTCTTGGGTCAAACCAGTTGACTTGGTCAACCAGGTTGACTCAAGGGTTGGAAATAGGTTCAAAAGATTTGAATGACATTTGAAATTTGTTGGAGGTGGTTGCATCCCATTTGGAGCTCATTTGGTTTGAAATCCCTATTTGAGCCCCATAGGGGTATTTTGGTCAATTTTGACCTATTGGTCAACTATGTCAAAAATGGGTCTGAAAAATGCAGTTTACTGCTCAATGGGTTAAAATCAAGGGTCTGGAAGTGATTGGAGGCTTGGATAAGGGTTCCAAGGTCAAGATCTCAAAGTGGTTATGCTCAGTGGCATAGGCTGTAAATATTTGAAGGTTTCACAGCCTTTGGATTTTAATTCAAATTCTGGGGTTAGAGACCTCAGAATGAGCTCAAAGTTGGAGGGTAACCTCTAGAGACATGTCTTATCACTTTGCAAGTGATAGACCCTGAATCAGAGGCCATTTGACTGGGTTTTGAAATGTTTGAAAAATCTCTGAAAAGGGTGTTAGGACAGGGCCTTAAAGGTTTGAATTTGAGTTTAAACTTCTGGATTTGGAATTGGATTTTAAGTTTGAATGATTAGTATTGAAGATCCAAACATTTACAATCATGTGATGGATTGTTAATGAATGGATGGGGTCAAAGCTAGATTGAAGTTTGGATCAAAGTCTAAGTTGAAGGTTGAATTATCAAATTGATGGATCAAAGTTTGGATTATATTGAAATTTGAATTGATTGGATTTAAATGGATGGAGTTTGAAATTCAAATTGATCACAAGTAGGAACAAATTGAAATTGGGTGGATTAAATATAGGAATGATTTAAAATTGAGGTTGATCAAAGGGTGGAGATTGATTTGAAATTGGAGTGATTTTGAGATCTAGAAGAGTTCTAAGATCTAGGATTTAAGGGAATCCTAGGCTCTAGAATAGCTCTAAGGTCTTGGATCTAGAAGGATCCTAAGGTCTAGAGTGGATCCTAGGGTCTAGGATTAAATCTGGATTTGGATGGGTCTTAGTGACCTCATACAAAAATGAGGTCAACAAATGGACCCCCAATGCGTGTAGTAGAAAGGAACTTCTGCTGCACACATTGGCGTTGACCGAATGGAAGTAGAATTTTGAGAATGAAAGGGAGATCATCTCCCAACTTCAAACCTATAGGCTAATGAAAGGCTTACACCTATTATATAAGGAAAACTGGTAAAACCAAGGTAGGGAATACCTAACCTTGGGTCTAAGGAAGGGCATCACCCAACCTTAGGTCTACAGGATGCTGATAGAAGACTTACTCCTAGTAGACGGATCAACTGGAAACCAAGGTAGGGAATACCTAGCCTTGGGTCTAAGGAAGGGCATCACCCAACCTTAGGCCTATAGGATGCTGATAGAAGACTTACTCCAAATAGGCAAATTAACTGGAAACCAAAGTAGGGAATACCTAGCTTTGGGTCTAAGGAAGGGCATCACCCAACCTTAGGTCTACAGGATGCTGATAGAAGACTTACTCCTAGTAGACGGATCAACTGGAAACCAAGGTAGGGAATACCTAGCCTTGGGTCTAAGGAAGGGCATCACCCAACCTTAGGCCTATAGGATGCTGATAGAAGACTTACTCCAAATAGGCAAATTAACTGGAAACCAAAGTAGGGAATACCTAGCTTTGGGTCTAAGGAAGGGCATCACCCAACCTTAGGTCTACAGGATGCTGATAGAAGACTTACTCCTAGTAGACGGATCAACTGGAAAACAAGGTAGGGAATACCTAGCCTTGGGTCTAAGGAAGGGCATCACCCAACCTTAGGCCTATAGGATGCTGATAGAAGACTTACTCCAAATAGGCAAATTAACTGGCAAACTAGGATGGTGCCACGAGGGGCGTACTCCATCACTAGCGAATGGGAATCAGGGTGGTGCCACGAAGGGCGTACTCCACCACTAATCCCCGGGTGAAATGCCAGGGTGGTGCCACAGAGGGCGTACTCCACCACTAGCGGGTCTAATCCTAAGGGAAGGAAAGACCTAACCTTAAGGAGAAGGCGAAGAGTGTTAAAAAAAACTTAAAAAGAAAAGGTAAAATCAAGTTGTAAATCAAGAAAAGGAAGTTTTATTATTGATAAAATGAGCTACATCAAGCATAGTATTTCTTAAGGAAACGCCCATTGACAGGTAGCATCGGGTGGTTCCCTTTACAATCTACTAACTGATACGAGCCTCCTTCGTAGACAGTCTCTATAACGAAGGGTCCTTCCCATGTAGGTTCAAATTTGCCTCCCAGCTTCCGATGGGCCAAGATAGGCCTCCGAAGGACCAATACCAAGTCTCCCGCTTGGAAGGTCCTAGGTCGCACTAACTTGTCATGGGCTTGAACCATACGGGATTTATACAACTCTAAACTTTGTTGAGCTTGGAGACGTCGCTCTTCAAGGCCTTCGAGTTCTTCCAATCGTAGTTTTGCATTTTGTTCATTGGTAATTTGATTCTGAACTGCAATTCTAAGCGAAGGGATTTGTATTTCCAAGGGTAGAACAGCCTCAGATCCATACACTAGTGCAAACGGGGTGGATTGGGTCGGGGTTCTATAAGTGGTACGATAAGCCCACAAAGCTTCCACCAACCGCTCATCCCACTGCCGTTTGTTATCATCAAGGGTCTTTTTGACAATTTGCACCAAAGTTTTGTTGAAGGCCTCGGCCAATCCATTCGCCCGAGGGTAATAGATCGTCGAATATCTCCAATCAATATTATGGCGCCTTACAAAACTATTGATTTTTGTAGACTTGAATGCGGACCCATTATCGGATATGATTCTGCGAGGTACGCCGAATCGATATACAATATGGTCACGAAAGAATTTTAAGACATGGTGTGATGTTACGTTTCGTAGGGGAATTGCTTCCGCCCATTTTGAAAAGTAATCAGTTGCTGCTAATATGAAACGATGACCTCTCGCGGAGGGAGGGTCAATCGGCCCAATGATATCCGTGCCCCAACTTTCAAAGGGCCACGAGGCTATCGTAGGGTGTAACACATTAGGCGGCTGATGTAAAACCACACCATGGACCTGACATTGATGACAGTGCTTTGCAGTATTCATGCAATCGTCAATCATTGTAGGCCAATAGTATCCAAGTCTTTTAATCTTTAATTTCATTTTTGGACCCGATTGATGAGCACCGCACAGTCCTGAATGAACTTCATTAACAATTTTCTGGCTTCTCGCTTGTTCAAACAGCGCAGCCACATGTGATCAAAGGACCGACGGTACAACAGATCGTTAACTAGTGCATATGATAGGGCACGTTTCTTAATCTGGTTGGAGAGTGATTTATCCTGGGGAAGCTTCCCTTCTTTAAGGTAATCGACTAAGGGTCGTCTCCAATCGCCTTCTTCGTCAGTTGTCGAAGAGGCAGAAAGGATCTGAAGGGGAGTCTTACTAATGTGTTCCAAATCTATAAGGGAGAGGGTCTTACGACCCTGTATCTCTATAGGGATGGAATCCTCCTCAGGACATGCAAATTCCTTTGCAAGTTTTGCTAAGGCATCCGCCGCAGAATTGCTTCCACGGGGAACCCTATACAAAGTAGCAATGGGAATTTGTTCCAACAAGTGAAGCGTATACTGGTGATATTTTAGGAGATTCGGATTCAAGACTTTATAAGTTCCGGCGACTTGGTTAATAACTAGTTGGGAATCTCCAAAGATCTTAATCTCTTTAATCTCCATTAGAATTGCAAGTTCCAAACCAGTTATCAGAGCTTCGTATTCAGCTTCGTTGTTTGTGCAAGGCTCCGATAAGTGGTAGGAAAAATGCATCATTCCTTTTTCTGGTGTAATAAAAATTAGACCGACTCCAGCCTTTCCAGGAATTACAGATTGTTGGGTCGCAATCCTACGAGAGGATGCTGCCCCATCAAAATATAATTCCCAGATGGCCTCGCCAGATTCCCCCAAACTCATGATTTGTTCGTCGGGTAAGTCATCATTCAGAGGAGAATCTGCTGGCAGCGGGTGTGCTGCCAGAAAGTCGGCGACAGCCTGTCCTTTCACAGCACGAAGGGGAGTGAAAGTAATCTCAAATTGCAACAATATCATAGACCAACGAGCTAAACGTCCTGACAACGTAGGTCGGGTCATAAGATATTGCAAAGGATTAACTCTTGAAATCAAACTAATTGAGTGAGAGAGCATGTAATGCCTCAGTTTCTGAGCTGCAAAAACCAGAGCAAGACAATGTTTCTCAATTGACGGGTATCGAATTTCAGTAGGAAGGAGTCTTCGACTAAGGTAGTAGAGAGCATTCTCTTTTCCTTCGTCGTTAACTTGAGCTAACAGAGCACCTAAAGACTCATCTAGAGCTGCGGTGTAGAGGATTAATGGCTTTCCGGAATCGGAGCTGCCAAGACTGGCGGGTTAGAAAGGTATTGTTTGATATCGTCAAAAGCATTCTGACACTTCTCGCCCCATACGAATTTAGTATCCTTTTTCGCAAGGACAGAAAAGGGTTGACATCTCCCGGAAAGATTAGAAATAAACCTCCTTATATATGCCAATCTACCTTGTAGAGACCTTAACTGAGTAAGGCTCTTAGGGGATGGCATATCTAAGATGGCTTCAATTTTAGCAGGATCTATCTCGATTCCGCGGTGCCTCACTACGAATCCTAAGAATTTTCCGAAGCGACGCCGAAGGCGCACTTCAATGGGTTCATTTTCAAATCGTAGCGGCGCAACCGTTCGAAAACAACTCTTAAGTCATACAGGTGAGCCTCTTTAACCTTGCTCTTGACAACTAAATCATCAATATAACATTCAACTTGATTATGAATTAAGTCGTCAAAGATACGGGTCATGGCCCGTTGGTAGGTTGCTCCGGCATTCTTTAAGCCGAATGGCATTACCTTATAACAAAAGATTCCAATAGGGGTTCTGAACGCCGTATTTCTCTCATCTTCAGGGGCCATCTTGATTTGGTTATAACCCGACGAGCCATCCATGAAGGAGAAAATAGCATGTGAGGAGGCAATGTCCACCATGAGTTCTGGTATTGGTAGGGGGAACTCATCCTTAGGGCATGCCTTATTCAGATCCCTATAGTCGACACAAATCCGAATCTGACCATTTTTCTTTCGAACTGGCACGACGCTGGCCACCCAAGAGGGGTATTGTTCCTCTCGAATGAATCCGGCTTCTGCCAATTTCTTAACTTCAGAAACGACTTGTTGCTCAATCTCTAAGCGCATGCGTCGAGGAGCTTGTTTAACAGGGATGGCATCATGCCGAACTCCAAGTTTGTGAACTGCTACCTCAGCAGGCAAACCTGGCATTTCGTCATATGTCCAGGCAAAGCAATCCCTAAACTCGAATAACAACTGGATTAAGTCTTGAGTTTCACCCTCGCTCAACAAAGTACTTATGAAAATCGGACGGGGGTCATCATCGTTTCCCAAGTTAATTTCTCTCAACTCATCGACTGTCGACTTAATTTCCTCTTCAAATTCAGGGGGTGCATCCCGAACTTGAAGATCATCGGGATCGTCTAAAGTCTCCAAACAGAGTCCATCCAAAGGACAAGGAGGATCTGTAGGGACATTTGGAGAATCGAGATGGTAAGTTATCATTAGGCAATACTCATCATCATCGAATGAACTAACTGTTCCAAAGCCAATACCACTTGTTGGATTTTTATTTATTTTGTTCGCCAAATATTCTCGTGGTATCTAGCTTGACCCTTAGTCCATCGGTATGGTATAGAACCTTTAGAAAAAGTATTTTTTACACAAACAGGGAAGTAGCCGAAAGGTAATTCCATTAATTCATTAAAATCTGCCTCCTCAAGGGTTACATCACCTTCGTCCCTTGCGGAGGAGGAGCCAGGAAAGAATTTCTGGACTTTCTTAACTTCACCATCCAAGTTGGGGGCCACTTTGACTTCCAACCCTACAACCCTGCCTGCCGACAGTGGGGTCAGAGAAAGGGCCTCAATCCTTCTAGTGAGCTTTTCATACATTGTTAATTCAGGCTCGTCACTTTTAACTTTTGAAATATCTACCTCAGGGTCACTGTCCTGGTCTAAGGTGAGATCAAATTTTGGAGGAGTATTTATGTTTTGATAATCGAGAGAGAGGGCAGCACCTTGACTTTCTAGTTCACATCGGAATCTGATTCCAAATCAATGTATACGGGTGCTGCTCTCCTGTCTAATGAAGCGCGGCCTCGACCTCGTGCCCTTAAAGCCATCCTCCCACCTCTTTGAGGTAATGTGTTGGAGGTCTAAGGCGATACTGAGACAACGATATCAGTCAGTTCTTCACTACTTGATTGATCATTCTTTATTGACTGATATTTTATTTTCTTCTTTCCTTTGGTTGAATTTTTGTCCAACCATTTTCTCCTCAAATTGATCTCTAATTTAGAACGGGACGAGGACCCTTTTGGTACGAAATATGCAGCATCTTCGTAGATCCCAATTTCTTGAATCGAGAATGGTTGCAAATCACCCTTAATCACATGTTCAATGCCGTCTCGTTGATACTTAATGCATTGGTGCAGGGTAGATGGAACCATTCTATATTCGTGAATCCAAGGTCTACCTAGAAGTGCGTTAAAGGACGTAGTCGAATCAATTATATGAAATTTAGCTTCAGTTTTTAAACCTCCTATTTCCAGGAGTAGAGTGATCGAACCTAAAGCTCTCTCGCCCTTCTCGTTGAACCCACGAAGCACCAACCTGTCGGTTGAAAGCTTGCTAGTATCAACTCTGAGATAAGCAAGGGTCTTTATGTTCATCACGTTGACCGATGCACCCGGATCAACAAGGACTCTTGATAACTTGAAATTTCCCACATCTACAGTAATGTAGAGGGGACGATTGTGGTCAGCAGTTCCCAAGAGTAAATCTTCGTCTGAAAAGGTAACCCCAGGGACCTCTTTGAAGTAGAGACCTCACCTTCTGAAGTTGCAGCCAACTGTGTTAAGCAAATCTCGGGATCGAGAAGTGCTTTAATTAGAGACTCCCTCATTTCTTTGGAAAGAAGGAGGGCGTCATAAATACTTAATTTTGCTGGCAACTTCCTAAGGTGGGCTAGAACATTGTAATCAACCTTAGGAACGACAGACTCGAAACCCGGAGGAATTAAAGGGAATTCTGGTTGTTGAGGGGAATCCGGACTTAGATTTTCGAATGAAGGTTGCTTGCCTTTGTCCTGAGGGGGCAACCTAGGGGGTAAGACTTTACCGCCACGGAGTTGCACCTGCTCGACGTCTTCGGGCGGGCAAACTAGGGCAGTGTCTACACACACCATAGGTGTTGGATCATCATTTCCTGAAAGCGAGTCAGAATCTGAAAGTTCTATCAAGATAGGATTTCCTTGAAAATTGATTTGAGGGAAATCACTTTCTGATAAAGCTTCACATTCGACCTCTTCTTGAATAGTCGATTCAGTGAGGTTGGTTTGACTAACCTCGATATTTGGTTCATTAGGAGTTTGATTTGAAACAGGAGAGTCATCAATTTGCATTTGAGATTCATGGTTAATCATCAAGACAGAAGTAGAAGGATGTTTTTTATTCATCTTTTGACCCTTCGCCTTTGATGGGGCAAAGTAAAAGTCAGATAACAAAGAGGGGAAAGGGTTTTAACACCACCATCCGCCATTCTAATACATCTCTCATCTACACACTTCCTCTCTACAAAATCAAATTTTCTTCTTTTACATTTTTCTCAGTAGTTCCTAAGACTACTGGAGAGGGAAGTGGCTCAACATCCTTCTGCGAAGCGTCCAGGTCAACTTTCCACACCGGGGCCTGGGCTATCGTAGTCAGCTGTTGAGAAAGACGAAAAGACTTGTTAATCGACTTTTTAAGTGCCCGGGACAAAGCAATGTCCCAACCATCTTCAACAAAATAAGAAGAGTTAAGAAGGATTACCTGAAATGGTCTTAATTGAAGCCTTTTCTGGATCGACCAAGTATTCCTTAGGTATTATGATGTTACCTTGGGTGTAGTTCCTCTCAAGCCAATCTTTGAACACAACGCAGTCCTCAAGAGGGTGACTAAGCATCCTGTGGTACGGGCAATACTTGGGATCATCTTTCTTGCTCTCATCCTCAGGCCTTCTAGCCTCTGGCAACTGAAAATCGGTTTCTTTAACAGACTTCTGAAGATCTTCTTAACTGACTCCCTTTTAAATGGATAAGGCTTTGCCAATCTCTCTCTAAAAGGGATGAAAGAGGGATCTCTAGTATGTTGAGGAACTATCTGAAAGGGCTGCTTCTGAGGCGGCTGTGGTGGAAGTGGAGTGCTAGGCTGACTAATCACTGGCCTCTTTCCTTTATCTACTGCTGAGACCACAGCTTTCTTTTCAAATGTCTTCACCAGTTTGGACCCTTCTTTCTTCAGACTGCTCTCGTAAGAATGGCATCCTAGGAGCCTCTTCCTGCAAATTGCTAGCCTTATTAAGAAGTTTCTCAAAAGTTTTAATAGTGAAACCCTTCAGGAGAAAAGCAACAGGACCGTGGATATTCTTCAAAAGAATCTCCACAGCATGTTGTTCTTGCAACTGGGGTTCACACTTCATCGAGAGGTTTCGCCACCTCAAGATGTACTCAACTAGAGACTCTCCCGGCTTTTGCTTTTCAACCACGAGATCGCCCACAGTGGTGCGTTGTTGCGCTCCAGAAAATCTCTTAAGAAAGAGGTTTTCTAGGTCGCTAAAGGTTCTTACTGAACCGTTGGGCAGATCGGCGTACCATTCAAAAGCAATGCCGGACAGACTACTTACAAATTGGCGAAATAGTAGAGCATCTGACCCTCCTGCGTTGCAACAGCTTGCTCGGAAGTGGGCCAGATGCTGTCTCGGATTTTCTATTCCAGTGAAAACTTTAAAAGTTGGTGGCACAAAGCCCTTTGGATAAGGAACTAAGTCATATTCCTCGGGGTAGGGTCTACCCTTTGAAATAGACACAGTTCCTTGAGCATGGGCTAAGGCCTCCCTTACCTGGTCCTCAATTAACTGCTTGATATCCTTCTGAGGTGGGATTGAAGGAATGGAGGGAGACTGCAGGGTGAACTTGAGGTGTCTCTACTGGACAAGGAAAGGTCACAGGTGGTGACTCGGAGGTCTGGAACTAAGTTCTGCCCTTTTGGCCTTTTCTGTGAGCTCTCGAGCTGACTGGTGGATCTTAAAAGACTCTTGCTGTGATTTGTCCAACTTTTCTTGCATCTCCTTAACTTGTGACATCATGCTAGCAAGCTGAGTCTCCAAGTTTTTTATATGTTCTTCATCTCTATCTTTCACAGACTCATCTGACTCTGACTCAACAGCATGCGGATCATCATCCTTAACAAATCGGCGCTTGCTGGGCTCAGCTTCTTTATTAGATCCTCTAGTTTCAACCACATGAATGCCCCCAACATAATCATCTTCATCTCCAAGGAGATCATCCATATCAGGGTCAAAAGAAGCCATTCCTTCTTTGTTCAACAAGATGTTTCTTATTTCTTGGACTACCTCCTCGACCGGTCTATCCCCAATTGATTTAGGTCAAGGGGTAAGTATCCTTTATACTCAGCCATATCAAACAACTCTTCAGAATCCATAAGGGCAATGATTTCTGTAAGTTTTGGATTAGGATCTGGTTGAGACTTTGTATCCGGTTCATCTTCCATCTTCTAAATCCTGGTCAACTCTCTCCTCTTCGACTATCCCAGAGCTGGTAGTCAGAAGAGTGGCATCCTCTACAGGGAGAGGGACATATTCCTCAGGAGAAGTAGGAGCTTGTAAAGTGATAGTTCCCACATCGGTAAGGTAAGGTCCTCAGACACCTGACTAAGGGGCCTAGGAATGACACTCGGACTTTGGGAATCATCAACTGGGGTAGCAGGAACGGTAACTATTGGATCCGGAGTCAGGTTGACCGTGGCAGGACTATCAACTGTAACGACTGGAGTACTAGCCTGAACATCCATCAATTCAACTGAACTCGGAGTAGGGTTGGCTGAAACTCGTTGGAGCTGCAGAATGAACTTAGAAGTTCTAGGAGGTGGTGGCAGACTCTCCAACTTAGTTCTCTTTGGCACATATCTCCTTTCAGGAGATTTAGGTCTTTTTCCTTTAAGGTCCACAGACTTTTGGACTTCAACCCCCTTTGGTTTGACAATCACTGAGGCCAATCTTACAGGTTTATGTGGGGGTACCGGGGGTCTACCAGTAGGATGGCGGCCTCTCTCGGACCCAGTCAACACAATACCCTCTGTTTGAGAGGACAGAGGGCGTGGCACCCAGTGATATCCATCAACCAGTACTGAAGTAGCGGCTGTCTAGCATACTTCTTATTTTTCCTAACGAATTGAGGGGTTAAATTCTTTGCTTCAGATACTTCTTCCTTCAACACTTCTTTTTGGAAGCGATGTGAGATCACTCCCTTCAACTGTTTCACATATTCTTCTTTAGTCTGACCAGTCTGTGCAGCGCAGGTGTGAATTATATTTCTCAGAGTTCTTGTCTTTTGAAGATGTTTTTCTTTCTGAGTTTGCTTGGTCGAGTAGTCGACCGGGCATGGTGGAGAACGGGCTATCCTAGCTATCCTCTCCTCCCCTTGAGCTGAAGCCAGGGGGTAAAAGCGACTTCCCTTTAGGAGGGGAGAGGAAGCAGGAATAGGTAGCTCCTCAACAGCCTCAGGTTCTACTTGAGCCAAGGTCTTAAAGGGTAGAACTCTCTTAGCCTTAGAGATTTTCTTTCTAAGTCTCCTCAAATAATTCTTCTTCTGATTCTTCGTGGTGAATCTAAGTCCAGAACTAGACCCTTCTTCAAAAACAGACTTAATTTCAGTGGGAGGCTCAACAACTGGTTCAGATTGTTTCTGATCATCACTGACTACTGGCAAGGTGGGTGCAGATCCCACAATTAACTCAACTACTGGGGGAGTTTCCTTACTGGCATCCAGGCTCACAATCTGGTGTCCATCCATGGAGAGCTCAAGAGTACTGAATCCCATTCCAAAAATAACAGTGCTCCCTTGGTCATTAACAGTTGAGGACAACTCTCGGTCAAAAGAGAAAATCAGTTGGCCAGCCATTTGAAATTTTCTGAAAATAAAGAAAATGATTGAAATTAGATTTTTTTTTTGAAAAGAGTGGTAAAAAGTATTTTATTATTATTTTTTTGAAAGTATGACATATATTGGCCACGAGGAAATCGTATGGGGTAACATATGTCAACTTGGAGTTTAAGAAAATTTTTGAAGAAATTTTGAGAATTTGATATGGGTTTTCTTACAGGTTCCAAAACATAACGGACAGAGTTTCCCCTTGCCCGAAGGCTTATGGAATTGTGAGAAAGCCCAAGTAAAAGGAATAGTTTAACCCTCCCCACCCTTAGAAGTCGAAGGGGAAGTGAAATGAGGGGGTTAAAATTAACAAGTTTGGAATGAAATCAAAAATTTTGAATTCTTTTCAATTTTAAGGATTTATATGTTGAACGAAAAATTTAGCGACCATAAATAAATAAAATTAAAAAGGATACCCAGGGATCTGATTTGACACTGTCGCCTCACAGGCTGTGCTGGGGCAGAAGGTCAAAATCAGAACGAAAAGTCAAATTTAGAGGTGGAACCTCTCTTTTAGTATTTTGTTATTATTTTAGATGTTGGCCACACTAACCCAAGGAAGAAATGAGCAAGGGACCAACAGAAGAAATGATAGTTAAAACTACCGATGAAACAAAACTTTGCCATTATTAAAGATGGAGAGAGAGATTTGTCCCACCGGGCGTGCCATTTTTTGTTGGTGGAATTTTGAAAACATTTTGAAAAATATTAGTTTTCTTTGGGAATTTTAAGATTAAGGTTGAGTTCTAATTCTAAGGTCGAATCGACTCGTTAGAAAGAGTATATCACCCCGGAGGACGAAAGTAAGCTTTCATAACGGTGTTCAGACTTAGAATTGTGAAATCCATCTTGAATATTGTGAGCGGATGCTAAAGAGAAATTCATATGACCCCGAAGGGTCAAAATGAGGTTCAATTGAATATCCAGCTACAATATTCAAGAAGTGTGATCATTAGGTTCACATCCAAAGCCTTATCAAAGAAAGATATATCTCCCCGAAGGGAGAAAATATCGTTCAATGATAATTCTTTAAATATGATAATAATGATCACTAGTATTTTAAGTTCTCCCAAAGAAATACAATTGAATTTTGAAAAATTAATTTTTAAAATCAGGTGTGTGTGGTTCCAAATCTCCTACGAGCGCAAGCCCTCGTAGTTAATTACATCGTAGGGAGATAAAATCTCCTACGAAAACTCCCGATTAAAATAATGGCAGAATTTTGTTTAGAGTTTCTAGGAGTGATATCAAAGTATGAATAGAATTATTGGAAAATCAAAAGGGAATGAATCAAAATTGAACAGTTATTAACGGAGTTAAAGGATGAGAGGTAGGGGACACCTTAAGATTCCAGAACCATCCGGAAGTGTCCCAACTTAATCTAAGTGTTGGGCTTTATGTTTTAGGATTGAAATGAAGCTTTAATTAGAGTTAAGTATTTTATTAGAAATTTGAGACTATATTCCCGAAGTTTGGGGTCTGATAATCAAAGATCTGCCCCAGAACCTAAATCTATTTTGGACACTGGACCACAGTCGTCCGATCCTAACTAATGCAGTGCAAGGTCTGGACTTACCCCGGCCTGGATTGGGGAGCCAGCTAACCACCTAATCGATTTAAAATACATGAATCCGGTCTTTTTATGAAAGAGTGGTAGGGACGTTGTATTTAAAGTTTTGGGGAGGCGGGGCCGACATCTAGAGATTCTCCTAATTGGCCCCTTTGACTTATGTTGGGTGCTAAAATACTAAGGACTATGAAATTAAAATTTTGACTCTTTAATTTGTATCTAATGCAATGCATGCTGGTTAACAACCTCAAATCAAATATGCTTGAAATTTTTTTAAAAAACAGGCTTATAAAATAATTTTTTAGAAGACTGGACTTCCCCAGGTCCGGCACCTCGTCCTCATAGGTCAGACTATCCGGACTCTACCCGCAGGCGGGGAAGGGTCTAAAGCAAGGAAAGAGTAATGCAAAAATATGCATGCGACCCCGGGGTCGATCCCCGGCTAATTCCCTAGATTCATTATCTTTCTATATTATTTAGACTCACTAAAATTTTAGACTTTTAAAATTATGAGTAGAAAAGTTTCACACCCTCACGAGTCTCACGTATCCAGGCGAAAACTAAGAGCGGCATGCAATCGCCAAAAAACTAGTAAAAAACAAGTAATCCTAAAGGCAATTAAATCATCACATCAAATATAAATTAATTAATAAATGTCCATAGGCAGAATTGCCTTGCTTATTACAAACCAGAATATTACAGAAAGTAAAGTGGCCGGGCACCACTGACAACAACCCGGATTCTAAACCTAGTAATGACGCAAGTTATTTTGAGTGGGATACTCTCAATCTTCAAATTTTCAAATCTTCAATCTCATTCTTCTTTGGACTTGTTTTCTTCAATCTTCTTGGAATCTTCGTAGTGGATTTCCCAAATGGACAAGAGGGCACTTCCCTCTAAGGGGGAAGGCCACTCTTCCTCTTTGGGTAAGGAAGAGGTATGATCCAAATTTGGATTTCCCAATGGAAAAGGAGTGTTCCCTAAAGGGGTATCCTTTCCTCTTTGGAATCCAAGCTTTGGATCTATGTATCCCAATTCAAAATAAACTTTCACAACACTTAACAATTGCACAAATTACATTGATATCGAAATAAAAATCTAGACTCACCTGCAGGGTTATCCTAAGCAATTAATATAAATAAAGCAGTTATTCCCAAGCAGTTGTATATGAGTCGAAAAGGAAGTAAACACACTGGCCACGCTCTTTTTTATTTAGGGGCATTAGCAGCTGAAGCACCTGTGCAAAGAGTTTATAATATTTATGCATTTTTTTTATTTGCCCCCTTTTTATATTGCCCTGCACGAGCGTGACCACCTGCAGAAAACTGTGTCAACATCCAGATCGTACCTAACCTAAGGGTAATCTAGTCGCCAAACACATCAATCCATCCACAGAGTACAAGAAAAGTAAACAGACACAGCAAAGCAATTTCAGCCACAACATGCAGTGAAAACTACGAAAAATCCGACACACAGCAGTAAAGTAAACACCGGCCTAACCTAGATCTAGAGTTGGTTGTCCTAGCACATCATCTAAAGTGTGTGAGAAAGGTCGTGTGGCTGGGGGTAGATCCTAAAGTGGGTTATTAGTTGAAGTTGTCTAAAAGTCTGGATTTGTTAAGGCTTAGAAGGGGGTTTAGATTAAAATTTAAATATTAATGAATTAAGAATTTTAATTAAATATATTTTAGAAGTTAATTGATTGCTACCTTTGTTTCACACCGAGGCCGTGAAGTTTATTTCACCTTCATTGGGGCTAAGCTAATAGCCTCGTAGGCCTGGGTTACCCAGTAGCAATCGGGGTTAATTAAGTTATTTAAATTGGTTAGAATTAAAAAAAAAAAGGGTGGATTAATATAAAGAAATGAGTTAATTACTGATTTTTAAAGTTGATTAATTTAAGTTTTCCATTAATTGATTCGTGGCATTGTGCCACCAGGCTCGAGGAACCAGCCTCCTTAGGACACTTAGCCCCGCAGCCCGGAGTAGTCCAGCCGATAAACCAAATTAATGTAATTGAATTAGAGATTTTTAAAATGTTAAATAATTAAAGATTAATCTATTTTAAGATTTAACACCCCTTAGAATCCATTCGTGGCGTTGTGCCACCAGGCTCGAGGAACCAGCCTCCTTAGGACACTTAGCCCCGTAGCCCGGAGTAGTCCAGCCAATAAACTTCATCTTTAGGGTGGTTGTTGTGTTTTAATGGGTTTGTTAAGTGTTTTAAGCATTAAATCAATATTTCCTGAGTTTTAGAATGATTATGAGTTTTTAAGAATTTTTGAATATTTTAATCATTTAATTAAGGGGTTGAAAGTTGAATTTTTGATTAAGACCAAATTCTGGAATGTTTGTATTTTATTAAAATACTAGACCTTACTACGATTAGTTAGAAGGTAAGTACGTTGAAATCGGATTTTTCTGCATTTTATTGCGAAGGTTTGAAGTTTTGAACTAGTTTTGACTTAAAGTTGACCGATTTGTTGACTTTTTAAAAATATTGCAAATTTATGGAATTTAATATTTTTAATAAATACTAGACATCACTATGAGTTGAATGCAAGTGAGTTTGGGTAATTTGGATTTTTCTAGAATTAGTTATGGGTTATCGAAGTTTGGGCATTTTAATGAATTTTAGGAATTTCTTAATTAGGAGGCCTCTTTTGCGATTTTGCTTCAAACAAGTTCCCAATCTCTTGAAAACATCTCCAAAGGTCAGAAATAACCTAAGGAGGGATCCCCAAGTGTTTGGGAGATTTTGAGATTTTTTAATTATTATTAATTAATTATCTCAATTAAATAATGATTTTCACTTAAAATTAAATTAGAGTTTAAATTGCTGTCAAATCAAGGGGCTTTAATTATCATAGATTAAGGACTGAATTCTGGTCAGTTTGAGGGTTTATATGTAATTTTTGGATTTAAATTGGATTTATTACAATTTTTAGAAGTTTTAAAGGCTTAATTAAGGGTTTAAGACTTAGAAAATTAATTAGGGAACCTAATGACCTCAAAAATCAGTGAAAATTTCTCTAGGGGCTAAGGGTGTCACTAAGTTCAAATGTTCAAAGTTTCAACTCAAGGGAAAGTGAATTCTAATTATTGAAATTTTTCTAAGTTTTCTACTCAAAGTTCCTAATTATTGTCCTTAATTGTGTCACTAGTTTTGAATAGGTATAAATCAAAGTTCCTCTAACCCTTTGAATAAACATGGCATGCATACACAAATAGCAAGCAAACAAGTCCTTAGATCTAGGAGAACCTAGGCTAGGTGGTGTGTGTACCTTAAGCATGCAATTAACAAAATAAAAGTTGACTAGTTAAGGGGTTAACCAATGAACAATTGAAATAATTGCTAATTAATTAACCATCATTCCCCATTAATTTTGTTCAAGTATGCTTAATCAAAGTTTAAAATCTCAAAGGATTTCTCATGATTTAATTATCTAAGTAAATATAATTTTTAAAATAGATGTCATAATGTATATGTATACTTAAGTATATAAATATATATATATATATATATATATATATATATATATATATATATATATATATATATAGTTTAAAAATAAGGTAATTAGAATAATAATAATTTTAGTTTGAGAAATCCTCTAATTTATATAAGACACTCTAAAATTAGAGATTAAATTTTAGTCAATATTTAATTTAGTATTTAAAATAAATTTACTATTTAATTAACTAAATAGTTTTTTTTTAAAAAAAAAAGAATCTAAAATATTTTTAAATATTAAAGGGTTAATTAAAATATTATATTTTAAAATACCCCTTTTTTTATAATCTGAAATGAGTTTCAAAATAATTATTTTGAAATTTTTTATTAATTTGGCTTATTTTGATTAATTATTAATAAAAAAAAAACTAAACTTTAAATATTTCAAAATTATTTAAGATATATTAAGTATTTCAAAGTAAATTTAATTTCATTTGAAAGGTTTTAAAATTCTGAAGATTTTGATATTTTAAGATTAATTTTTGGATTTATAAATAATTTTTAATTAATTTTCAAAGTTTCTGTAATTAAATAGCCTTAATTTTAAATTAAACTCGCTTAATTAAAACGGCGGCTGTTAGTGGGACAGCTGGCGCGTTTTGGTTCGGCCAGCCAAAACGCGGCGACGGCGGGATGCCACGTGGACGGCGGCGGTCATCCACGCGTCGGCTGCAGAGCGCGGGACGCGGTTTCACTTAACCACGTCAGCCGGCGCTGCGGACCGTTCGATTGAACGCCTGAGTCGTTCAACAGCGGGGATCAAATCCCGCTGTCCGATCCGATTGAGCAAGATCCAACAGCGGAGAGTTCATCCCGCGGTTTGAACGGACGGCGGTCAGGATCGAGCCGGACCGCAGCTTGGGCCACGGGATCGAGTACACGCTTGATCAATGGGTGGAATGGCGCGATCAGATCCGTTGATCGAGAGATCAACGGACCAGATAGGGCTCAGTTCATGCAGCCAGCAAACCGAACCCTAGAACCCATTCTTTGACTCGTTCTCTTGATCTAGTGAATCAAATGAGTTAAAATTTTAAACTTAGATTCCCTAAGTGAAGAGAATCAATGGGGGATAATTTATTTTACTTAAAACGAGCTTAATAAAAAGCTAATTAAACTGGTGTCCCTAGAACTAGGGTTTGAGTTTTTCACCTTGATTTTGGACGGATTAAACCGTTTATGGATTTGTTGCACTTGTAGACTGTCCACGCTCCTTTTTGTAGAAGAATCCACGGCTTGAAAGCTCCTGGATCGGTTGCTAGCTTCCCTTGAACGGATTTGAGCTAGGATCGCCGGGATCTCGCCGGAAAAGGCCTTTGACCGGAGGGATTTCGGTGGGAGAGTGTTGAGAGATGTCTGGGGATCTCAATGGAACAGGGGACAGGACTTGAGAGGGCTTGAGTAGTGAGAGACGGTTAGGGTTAGAGTGTATGGCATTAAGGCCTTTTTCCCCTATTCAAACGCCCCCAGGCCAAATGGATGGCTGGGATTGACTCACCAGGTCCTCAGATGTTGCCAAGTATCCCTGGGACAGCCAGAAGGCTGACCCAAAGGCTTGGCATGCCTCACTCCTATTGGGCGGCTTTGGGATGAGTGGGAGGGAACATTGCCTAAATAGCCTAAGCCAAGCCCTTGGAGCAGCTTAAGACAGGATTAGTTAGGGAAATAAAGCAAAAGGAGGCTTTTAGGCATGTGATATAGGGAGGAAATAGGGCTTTGACCATGAAAATAGGGTTTAAGGGGGGAATTGACCACTTTGACCTGTCAACTGGTCAATGGTTGCTGATGTGGCATGAAGGGAAGTAGGAGCAGCCAATGGGAGAGCTTCCAAGCCTAATCTCACACTCCTTGAAGTTAAATAGAAGGTTTGACCAATTCAAGGAGGGATTTAGGGCTTTGTTGACTTGGTTTGACCAGTCAACCAGGTCAAAATTGATGATGTGGCACTTGAGGAAAAAGAGGGATATTTGGAGTAATTCAATCAAGGGTCAAAGGTCAAAGTCAAGGCTTGGTAGGAATAGGAGCAAACACCACCAAGCTTTGACCTAGAATTGAGGGTTGACTTAGTCAAACCAAGTTGGGTTGAGCTCAAAATAGGTTTAGAAATGTTCAAGGCTTTGAATAGAATGATTTCAAGGGATTGGAGATATTGACGTGGTTAAACGGGTTGGAATGGTTCATTTGAAACCTTAAGGGTTCATTGGGTCAAACCATGTTGACTGAGTCAACTAGGTTGACCCAATGGGTGAGTCTGGGCTGGACAGGTTTGAAAAGGCATTTGAAGACCATTGAGGGTGGTTCCTAGGTCTGGAGAGGTCAAACTGATCAAAATCTCTATTTGAGCCCCTAAGGGCCTGTTTGGTCAACCTGGGTTGACTTGGTCAACCAGGTTGACCCAGGGTCTAGGTTTGGGCTCAACAGGTTTGAAATTATATTTTAAGACCAATGGAAGTGGTTGGATGACCTAGAGAGGTTATTTGGGTCAAAACACCTATTTGGACCCTTAAAGGGCCTCTTGGGTCAAACCAGTTGACTTGGTCAACCAGGTTGACTCAAGGGTTGGAAATAGGTTCAAAAGATTTGGAATGACATTTGGAATTTGTTGGAGGTGGTTGCATCCCATTTGGAGCTCATTTGATTTGAAATCCCTATTTGAGCCCCATAGGGGTACCTTGGTCAATTTTGACCTATTGGTCAACTATGGTCAAAAATGGGTCTGAAAAATGCAGTTTACTGCTCAATGGGTTAAAATCAAGGGTCTGGAAGTTATTGGAGGCTTGGATAAGGGTTCCAAGGTCAAGATCTCAAAGTGGTCATGCTCAGTGGCATAGGCTGTAAATATTTGAAGGTTTCACAGCCTTTGGATTTTAATTCAAATTCTGGGGTTAGAGACCTCAGAATGAGCTCAAAGTTGGAGGGTAACCTCTAGAGACATGTCTTATCATTTTGCAAGTGATAGACCCTGAATCAGAGGCCATTTGATTGGGTTTTGAAATGTTTAAAAAAAATCTCTGAAAAGGGTGTTTAGGACAGGGCCTTAAAGGTTTGAATTTGAGTTTAAACTTCTGGATTTGGAATGGATTTTAAGTTTGAATGATTAGTATTGAAGTATCCAAATCATTTACAATCATGTGATGATTATTAATGAATGGATGGGGTCAAAGCTAGATTGAAGTTTGGATCAAAGTCTAAGTTGAAGGTTAAATTGTCAAATTGATTGGATCAAAGTTTGGATATGTTTGAAATTTGAATTGATTTGGATTTAAATTGGATGGAGTTTGAGATTCAAATTGATCACAAGTAGGAATCAAATTGAAATTGGAGTGGATTAAATATAGGAATTGATTTAAAATTGAGGTTGATCAAGGGTGGAGATTGATTTGAAATTGGAGTGATTTTGAGATCTAGAAGAGTTCTAAGATCTAGGATTTAAGGGAATCCTAGGCTCTAGAATAAGCTCTAAGGTCTTGGATCTAGAAGGATCCTAAGGTCTAGAGTGGATCCTAGGGTCTAGGATTAAATCTGGATTTTGGATGGGTCTTAGTGACCTCATACAAAAATGAGGTCAACAAATATAGATATCAACATTTCAGAACATTTATTCTACTGCACAAAGAATTTTCAAGTTCACAGAAAAATCCAGTCGACTAAAAACACAGTCAAATCAAAAATACCCGGACAAAAATCTTCAAAAAATAACCAAAATGTGCACACTCGGCACGTCAACAATATACAGAAACTTACGCGATAAAAACTGAACCAATCGAAAGATACGGACGAAAATCACAAACAAAAATCAATTCCGGACAGATAATACCGCCAAACTCGACGGTTTTGAAAATTGAGAAAGGTGGAATGTGCCTTACCTCGTGCACAGCAATTTCCTCAACAGTCTCTTCGAACGAAAATGGCTCCGCGTCTTCCCGAAATCAACTTTTCCTTTTTCCTCTTTTTTTCTCTTTTCTCTCGGATCCGAAAATCAGATATTTTAATAAAATTTTCTCTCTCTTCAAATGACTGATTTCCCTTAAATCATACACAGATCGGCATGGCCGATCGTCTCGATCGTCCTGGACGATCAGACCAAACAACCTCATCCTGGCCGATACTCCAGGGCGATGATCCGGCCGATGCTTATGAACAGTGCAATCGGCCTTGCCGAAGTCCTCAATCGGCCTGGACGATACCTACAGGAAATCACCTGGAGCAAATCTAGGCAAATTCTGGAGCAGTTTCTCAACTGATCGTCCCAGGACGATCCTGGAGCAGATCGTAATATTACAATCTCCCCAACTCAGAAAAATGTCGTCTTTGACATTATCCAGTCCAAACTCAGTCAAAACAAGTACGGGTACGACTGTCTCATGTCAGACTCCTTCTCCCAAGTCGCTTCCCGTGCAGTCCGGTGCTTCAACTGGACTTTAACTATCGGAATCTATTTATTTCTTAACTTTCGGACGTCGTACGCCAAAATCAACTCTGGCTCTTCCTTGTACGCCAGATTCTCCTGAATCTCAACCTCATCAGTAGATACCTTCTTCCCAGAGTCGGATACCCACTTCCTCAGAGTTGATATATGAAACACGTTATGCACATCAGGCATAGAATCCGAAAGCAATAATCTGTAAGCAGCTTTTCCAATCATTTCCAAAATTTCAAAAGGTCCAACATACCTTGGACTAAGCTTGCTTACCTGACCAAATATGCTCACACCTTTCATCGGGCTGACTTTGGCATACACAAAGTCACCAACCTGAAACTCAACAAACATGTGCTTCTGATTGTAATACTTCTGCTGTCGATCTTGAGCAGCTTTCAATCTCTCTCTTATCAAACTAATCTTCTGAGCAGTTTCATCAGCAAAAGTGGCCCCCAAAGCCTGTTTATCTCCGACCTCCGTCAGAGTCAAAGGAGTACGGCACTTCCTGCCATACAGAGCCTCGTACGGTGCCATACCGATACTGGACTGAAAACTGTTGTTATAAGTAAACTCAATCAGCGGGATATGATCTTCCCAGCTTCCGCCAAAGTCCAGAACACAAAGCCTTAACAGATCTTCCAGTACCTGAATAGTCCTCTCAGACTGTTCGTCGGTCTGAGGATGAAAGGCTGTACTGAAATGCAATTTCGTACCCAAGCCTTGCTGAATGTCTTTCCAAAGTCTGGAAGTAAAACGTCCATCTCGATCAGAAACAATCACGCGAGGCACACCGTACAATCTGACTATCTCCTTCACATAAATCTGTGCCAAGCGATCAACTGAATCCGTCTGTCTGATCGGAAGAAAATGAGCGGATTTCGTCAATCGATCTATAACCACCCAAATGGCGTCGTGCCCTTGTCTAGATCGAGAAAAACCCATCGCAAAGTCCATCGTTACCTCCTCCCATTTCCACTCAGGGATAGGCAACGACTGCAACAATCCACCGGGTCGCTGATGCTCTGCCTTCACCAACTGACAGGCTTCGCATCTCGACACAAACTCAACTACGTCCTTTTTCATTCCAGACCACCAGAACAAAAGTTTCATATCAGCATACATCTTACCACTGCCTGGATGTACAGTGTAGCCTGAATGAGGAGATTCGTACATAATCTCCTGCCTCAAAGCTCCAAACACAGGTACCCACAACCTGTTCTTACAGAAAATAAACCAGAATCAGAAATTCGAAGTTCAGGAGTCTTACCAGATCCAATCTGAGCAATCAACTTCGAATAATCAGAATCTGACTTATGGGCTTCCTGAATCCTTAGAGACAAGGAAGACTGAATACTCATCTGAGCCAACTCCAAACCACTGGAGGAAATCACCTCCAACTACAATCGTTCCAAATCACGAATCAGGAAGTCATCAAAAGTAAGCTGAATACCTGATAATCCAGAAGACTTCCTACTCAGAGCGTCCGCTACCACATTCGCCTTCCCAGGCTGGTACTGAATAGTCAAATCATAGTCCTTGATCAACTGGAGCCATCTTCTCTATCTCAGATTCAGATCCTTCTGAGTAAAAAATGTACTTCAGGCTCTTATGATCAGTAAAGATCTCACATCTGACGTCATACAGGTAATGACGCCAAATCTTCAAAGCAAAAACTACTGCAGCTAACTCCAAATCATGTGTCGGGTAATTCTTCTCATGTGATTTCAACTGTCTCGAAGCATAAGCAATTACCTGACCATGCTGCATCAGGACACAACCCAGTCCTTTCAGTGAAGCATCACTGAACACTTGAAAACATTCCGTACCTGACGGAAGTGCTAGTACCGGAGCTGAAGTCAGACAATCCTTCAATCTCTGAAAACTCGCCTTACACTCCGGTGTCCAAACAAAAGGAACTAACTTCTGAGTCAGTCTCGTGAGAGGAATCGAAATCTGTGAAAATCCTTTCACAAACTTCCTGTAATACCCGGCCATGCCCAAGAAACTACGTACCTCAAATACCGTAGTCGACCTTGGCCAATCAGCAACTGCCTGAATCTTCTGGGGATCTACAGAAATGCCTTCTCCACTAATCACATGCCCAGAAATGAAATGCTCTTCAACCAGAATTCACACTTGGAGAATTTAGCATACAGCTGATGCCTCCTCAAAGTCTCCAACACAATCCTCAAATGTCTGGCATGATCATCCTCAGATGCAGAATATACCAGAATATCGTCAATGAAGACGATCACGAACTGATCCAAATACTCTCTGAATACTCGGTTCATCAGATCCATGAAAATAGCAGGCGCGTTGGTTACCCCAAAAGGCATAACCAAAAACTCAAAGTGCCCGTACCGAGTACTGAAAGCGGTCTTCACCACATCAACTTCCTTCACCTTCACCTGATAATATCCGGATCTCAAATCAATCTTCGAAAATACTGAATATCCGGAAAGCTGATCAAACAAGTCGTCAATCCGAGGCAAAGGATACTTGTTCTTGATCGTGACCTTGTTCAAATCTCTGTAATCAATACACATACGGAGTGTACCGTCCTTCTTCTTCACAAACAGAACAGGTGCTCCCCACGGCAAAACACTAGGACGTACAAAACCTCTGTCAACCAACTCCTGAAGCTGAACTTTCAACTCAGAAAGTTCTTTCGGTGCCATCCTGTACGGAGCTTTCGATATCGGAGCGGTACCCGGAAAAACATCGATAGAGAACTCCACATCTCTATCCGGAGGTAAACCAACCAACTCCTCAGGAAAAAACATCAACAAACTCCCGTACCACTGGGATCTCAGAAACAGAACCAACCTCCAGGTTCAGATCCCGCATCGAAGCTAAAAAGACTGGACATCCCTTCTTCCACATCCTGCTCACTTCCAACACAGAAACCAGACTGGAGAGAACACCTCGTAATCCCTGAAATACAACTCTCTCTCCAGCCACAAGCAAACTCACTCGCTTCTTCAGACAGTCTATCTAGGCTTCATACTGACTCAACCAAATCCATGCCCAGAATCACATCATACGATGAAATCGGTAACCGAATCAAACTTGATTTCCACTTCTTGCCAGAAATCTCAATCTCACACAAACAAAACTGTCGAGCAATCAAAGGATTTCCAGCCGGTAAAATCACAGAAAAAGAAACCGGAAGAAAAAACGAGTCCAAATGCAAAATCTCAAAACAGTGCTCGGACAGAAAAGAGTGACTCGCTCCAGAGTCAAACAAAACACGACAGGGCTGATCAAAAATATAAATCGTACATGTCACAATATCGGGAGCATCTCGAGCCTCCTGCTGACTCAGACTGTAAACTCGTGGCTGAACTGGAACAGGAGTTGAAGCAAC
This sequence comes from Dendrobium huoshanense, assembly GCA_016618105.1. Lineage (NCBI taxonomy): Eukaryota > Viridiplantae > Streptophyta > Magnoliopsida > Asparagales > Orchidaceae > Dendrobium > Dendrobium huoshanense. Next base: position 90,637,175 of record CM028359.1, read on the forward strand.
AGAACTACTCTGCTCCCTCTGAACAGTAGGTGGTCTCCGTGGTGCAGAACTAGAATCACCACCTCTACCAGCAAATCCCTCAGGGCGTGGAGGAACAGTCCTCGGTCTTCCTGCTGCTGAACCGGCAGGTCTGACAAAGCCCTCAGATCGGAACTCCGAACGCTGATCAAATCTCATATGCGGACACTCTGCAATCCGATGTCCTGACTGACCACATCGGAAGCACAGAACAGCCATCCTGTAGCACTGGCCAAAGTGTCGTCGTCCACAGTTCTGGCACACAGGTGCCAAACTGACTGATCCAGAACTCGTCGTACTGGTAACAGTACCAGACGACCCTCCGCTCCTTCTGGAATCTCCAGATCCTGAGCCAGAAACAAATCTCCTCTTTCCAGAGGAACCACTGCCAGAAGCCTCACCTCCAAATCTCTTTCTACTCGCAGTCCACCGCTGCTGAGTAGCCATCAAGTCATTCACTCGCTCCACAAGCTCAGAGAAGTCAGTGATCTGAAACGGTATCAGGGGCTATCTCAAGGTATCTCGTAATCCCCTCAGAAATCTGTAACACCTCTCAGCAGAAGTGCTAACCAGCTGCGGAGCGTACCTGGCTAATGCAGTAAACTCAACCTCGTACTGCATCACCGTCTTGCTCCCCTGAATAAGCCTCAGAAAATTCTCCTGCATCTGCTGTCCTGCAGAAGGGGGAACAAACCAATCTCTGAATACCTCAGTGAACTCTTCCCAAGTAATCAAAGAGTTCAGTCTGCCCTGAAATCTGGCTGCCTGCTGGCCTTCCCACCAGTGCTCAGCCTCTCCGTCCAACAGAAAAACTGCTAACGGAACCTTCCTATCCGTAGGACACTGCATCCCGTCAAAGGTCTTCTCCAATCTCCTCAGCCACTCCTCAGCAGCTCTGGGCTCAACAGCGCCCTCAAATCTCGGAGGTTTCAACCTCAAAAACAACTGCAAATGTCTATCAAGATCATTAGATCGGACAGTAGAAGCTCTGCTCTGAGTCTCGCTCATCATCTGAGCAACGAGTGAAGCAAACTGAGAAAGCGTATCAGCACCGACCACTGGGGTTGTACTCCCCACTGGTGCTGCCTGATCTGCACTCTGCCCGTCTGTCATGTCTGGGTCTGGCTGATCCATACAGAAAAATCCAGAAAATCCGGAAAACTATCATAAAAACAACACAATAAAAAGCCGAACAAACCAAAACTACCCCCTAGACAGACTTACTGATCACTTCCTATAGTTCTGTTTCACACAATTCCCAAATTCCAAAACCATTGCTCTGATACCGAAAAAACTTGTCACGACCCGACCCGAGACGAGACGGATCCCGTTCGCACCGGGCCGCGACGGAGAAGCTAACAAGGATCTATCTTTGGAATTTGGTTCGGAATTGAATCTTCCAAATTATTTTAAACAACTCAAACAAACACAGAGCTACTAAAAACATCAAATGCAGTGGAACAAAACATCTATCATTTCTTTTCCTCAAAACAATCATCTACAACTACAGTATATGACTTTTAGACAGAAAGAAAGACAGAACAGAAAAGTCATGACTGTACAAAAATCAAAAGGTACAAAACAATACCTAAACTGATCAAACTCTAAACTAATCCTGGACTTCCTTCCCTTTCCCAGAACCTGAAAACCACCAGAAAGCAAGAGTGAGCTCAACAGCTCAGCAAAGCAACAAACCTCCAATCAAAATCCTCAGAATCGCAAAACCAACACATCAGACAAGTCCGTACAGAAATCAGAACGGAATCGGACAGATATCAAATCAAGCAGAACTGTACGGAAACAGAAGTCGTATCAAATCAGAAACAGAACAGATCAGACATATCAGATCAATAGAATCAGAATCGTACAGATCATATCGGAATAGAACAAAATCATATCAGAATCATATATAAGATATTTAATTAATAGCTAAGTTCCCTGACACAGACTGAATCTCATAGGATCCAGACCCCTTATGCCTTCCTTTGTGCTCACGGCACCAGAACAGAACAGATCAGATGTGCTTATTGCACCAGAATACATAAATAGTGCATATAGCATCTAAACAGATTTTTCCTCGGATCCGGAACAGAACAGATATCAAAATGCATATTGAGCTCATTTCAGAATTCTCAGACACTAACTGAATCTCATAGGATCCAGGCCCCTTATAACTTCCTTTTTATATCATATACAGATAGCATATCAAATCAGAAGAATTTCGGACAAATCAGAAATTACCTAAAAATCGGGCAGCACAACGGTAGTATACAGAATTTACACAATTTTCCTGAAAATCAAAATTCACCAAATTTGCACAGAATACAGATATCAACATTTCAGAACATTTATTCTACTGCACAAAGAATTTCCAAGTTCACAGAAAAATCCAGTCGACTAAAAACACAGTCGAATCAAAAATACCCGGATAAAAATCTTCAGAAAATAACCAAAATGTGCACACTCGGCACGTCAACAATATACAGAAACTTACGCGGTAAAAATTGAACCAATCAAAATATATAGACGAAAATCACAAACAAAAATCAATTCCGGACAGATAATACCGCCAAACTCGACGGTTCTGAAAATTGAGAAAGGTGGAATGTGCCTTACCTCGTGCACAGCAATTTCCTCAACAGTCTCTTCGAACGAAAATGGCTCCGCGTCTTCCCGAAATCAACTTTTCCTTTTTCCTCTTTTTTTCTCTTTTCTCTCGGATCCGAAAATCAGATATTTTAATAAAATTTTCTCTCTCTTCAAATGACCGATTTCCCTTAAATCATACACAGATCAGCCTGGCCGATCGTCTCGATCGTCCTGGACGATCAGACCAAACAACCTCATCCTGGCCGATACTCCAGGGCGATGATCCGGCCGATGCTTATGAACAGTGCAATCGGCCTGGCCGAAGTCCTCAATCGGTCTGGACGATACCTACAGGAAATCACCTGGAGCAAATCTGGGCAAATTCTGGAGCAGATTCTCAACTGATCGTCCCAGGACGATCCCAGATCGTTCTGGACGATCCTGGAGCAGATCGTAATATTACACCAGCCCTCTCCGACCAATAGTTCGAGCGAACTCAGGCGAAATCTGTTCATGTCCCGCTCAAAGTCCTACCTCCTGCCATCCTCTAGTCTCGATTTTTGTAGGATAATAGCTCACCTTCGTCCCCTGAAGCCTCTCCATAGAAAAACCCATTCGTTGGGGCTTTCTACATAGTGAGAACTCTTTCCCGAGCTCCCTAGCTAGGTAGTCTGGTCAAGTCTGAAAAAAATTCTCAATCCAATGGATTTCCATCATGCTTTAATTTTTATACAGTCTTAACTAGTTTATCATTCAATTATGCAGCTTATGGATGTAGTCATCATTGTTGATACATTTTGATGAAATGAAAGAAATTTTATAGATGAGTTTATATACAATATTCTTAAGTTTTTAGTAGCTATATTGTTCATTATTTATTTAAAATGAATATTGGAAAAAAATCTGAGGAGAGTGAGAGATGAGTTGAGACATTCATGGATTCAATTATGAAAAATATTCTAATCGTAGTAGTTAGCATCTATCCTATACATATTTTTAATAATTTTGATTTTTTTGGTTGTTCTGCCTCCCAAATCTGATCAAAATATACTTTTTCTTGATTTAGATGATTTTTTTTCATATAACTTTTGAGTTATTTTGAATGAAATTAGTTATTAATAATATGTATAAAATGTGTAGGACCTAGTGTATTCAAATGTAGGCATAAAATACATGATATGTACGAAGTTATTTTCCTTCTAATATGACATATATTTTAGCATAACATATGCATTCTTACCAACACAATTGATTGGTTTAACTATTATGATAATCGTATTGGATATATATATATATATATATATATATATATATATATATATATATATATATATATAATATATGATTTGGCACGTGTGCAAAAATAAGAAAAGTTGGTTGGATATGGTTGATTAATTCAAGTTTGCTTCAGACATGTTATCCTTTAAAAGAGAGTGGGCTAACGTGCTTTCTTTTAAATGAGGTTTGATTGTGATCCTAAAAGATATGAAAATGAAGACATAAGAAGATATATTAATATGATATGATACACTACGAGCAAAAAATAACAACTTCTTACATGAAATCCACCTAACTTGTGATTGAGAATGATATAACTAATTCATGTTTCCAGAACTAACATGGTTTAGTTTAATTATTATGGGGTTGACTTGCAGGACTTGATATAAGAAAATTACCATAAGAGCTAGATGTCTTTCTTTGCTTATAAAATAACATGCATAGAAAATATAATTGCATATAACTTAATGGAATGGAGCTTAACATGAAAATTGCATAAACTATGTGATATGTCATGAATAGGATACTATATATGATTAATACATGCACATTGATAAGATCAATATAAGAATACATGATACATATGATACATGACATTTATGCATGATATACATGAACGTGATACACATGCATTGATAGTATGCAACATACATAGAATATACATAGAACACTTGTTATTATATGATATGTATATCGACACATATGACATGGCATAGAGATAGATTATATGCATAAAATATAAACATGCGTAGATTCATGATTTCGCGTGCTAAGTTGTATGTGCTGTTGGTGTATGAATGACATAATGTATTGATTTTATATATGGTTATTTATCACATATGACATAATGTATTGATTTTATATATGGTTATTGATCACATTAAATTGGAATGATTATTGATTTATACTGGTTGCATTGACTTTTTACTATTCATAAGAGTCAATATTATTCATATTGATTGGCACATATTTTTGTTATTACATATTTTAATTAATATGATGAATGAATGATCACGTGCATATTGTTTCCGCTATCGTGCATTAATTGCAGCCATATGTTCATGTAATCTATTGGGCTATTCTATGATTTACATGTTTTTCAAAGAAAGATAAGGAACCATTGGAGTGAGGATTATTAAGGGTTAATATAGTGATATGTTTCTTTATTTTGTTATTCAATGTTATAGCTATGAATGTATTTGAGTGGACTGATTTGACAAATATATTTCTGACTATTGTATATGATTTTTGTGATATATAAAAATGTATATTTTGATGTTTTATACACAATGACTTGATGTTTCAATAGCTTTATTTTTGAAATGGATGATTAGTGGCTCTGAGTGATTTATTTAGAAGAGAAAAGATATATTTTTGTTTCTAATTAGGTTTGGGGTGAGTCTATCATCTCACATCTAATCTAAGTTAGCATGTTAAGAGTAGGAGTTAAGTTGGGTTGAGTCATGATAGATGGCCAACTAAGGTCCTCTCCTCATGTTGCCTGACTCCGATCCTTTCGACCTCCATTACCCACAAAATATAATCCTTAGATGATCGTCGCCCGACTATGGTCCTCCGTACTCCAACCATCATTGCCCGATTATGGTTCCTCTAACCACTATTGTCCAAATATGATTATTTTGACCTCGATGCATGGGGACCACAGTCCACCAATCTTTGTTTTTTGTCAATTATGATCCTCCAACCACCGACACCCGACATTTTTCCTTCCAACCTCCATCACTCAAATAAGTTTCTCAAACCATTGTTGCTTGACCACTATCTTATGATCATTGCCAATGATCCTTTAAACCTTCTTCGCCCAAAACATATAGTCCTTTATCCCCCGGCCCATCACCTGCCGACTACATTCCTCTGGTCACATTCATCTGACTATACTTCCCGTTTCACCTTATCCTAACAACAGCCTTTTCAAGTTTTATGGTTAACCATCTAAAATCATCTAACCACTATCACCCAACTACGATGCCTACACAATTGTCACACAACTACAATTTTTTCAAACTCCATCGCCCGCCAACTATGATCCTCTTACTTATAATTTTTTTTTGCTATTACGATTTGGCTACTCCAACTGCAATCTTTATCGCCTACCATCCTTAATAATAACAAAACACATCATCACTTACAAATTTGATGTACGTCATCAACATTAACTCTAACTCCAATACTTCATTTATGCTAATTAATTTCTGTCACATTGCTCTCCTAGCCTCAATAATGTAATTTGTATTTGATTAGTCCCTCTTCGTGCGGAGGGAAACACTTGTAATCAAATATAAATACTAGCGAAATCAATTTAACTAGGCAATACCCTATGATTTTTCCCTTTTTTAAGTATTTTTCACATAAAAAGTATAGTGCCTCTTATAATTCTTGCATCCCTCTCTCTTATATATGAATGTACCGGATCTTCGTACAAAACTATGATGTTCCGACACATAACAAAAATCTTATATATTTTTAATGAAAATTTATAAAAAAATAACCAATAATAATATTTAGCTAATTTTTGCTAAGAGCTTTGTCAGTATCTCATCCTTATCATCTCCTTAAAAAATTATTTGGGTTGAAGTAAAGGATGTGTATAAGTATTCCAAATGATGAAGTTTGTAGAATATTGGTGTTTGGTTTAAAGTAAACCAAATGCAGCATAAAGTTTTAATGTATTTGAAATTCTCCATCTATTTAATTTTTTTTTTGGTATTTGAAACTCTTATTTGGGCGATTTTCAAATACACAGGAACTTCATGGCTATCGATGTCGCCCGCCATCGCTACTGCCACCACCTTCATCGTTCGCCGCCACCATCACTTGCCGTCGATCGCCACAATCGCCGCAACAAAAACTTAATTCCCTGTATTTATTTTACATTCATCCAAACAACTATAAAGTGTTTCAAATACACAACATTATTTTTAAATTCCATTTCAATTACAATGCATTTATTTTTCAAACAACTAAATAACCCCCTAAATATGGTGATCAACGTTGGGAGCAGATTTATCAAAGAGGGGATTCGACTACTTGGAAGATCCGTTGTGATGGAGCATCCAGCCTTAGAAATTGTATTAGATGGAGAGTATGCAGAGGTAACAACATTGAAGTTCTGAACCACATATGGATCCTTGATAGATCCTTGGGTGAATGGCCAAAGTTTTGTAATGTAGAACACCTAGAAAATCTGAAAGTAGCAGAGTTACGTTTATCACGGCAGAGGGTAACTGGGATGCCCAAAAACTCGAGATCTGCTTTGGGGAAGAGTTGTTATAAAAATAGTTGGTATTCCCATTGAGGTGGAGAGACAAGAGGATAAATTAGAACTCATCAAGTACCCGCTGGGTGTTTTTGTTGCAACTATTGCTTATAACAGACAATTCATCTTCCTAAAAAATTAGCTTGTGAACATATCTAAACTAAAGTTACACCCAAGGGAAAGCTTGTTCTGAAGGAGGGTGTATTATGATGTAATCCATACCAATCAATGGATGAATACAAGAGGCCTACATGATGGGTCTCTCCTACATAATAATGCAGTCGAAACAGCCAGGGCAAGTTGTGTGTTGCTACTGGTTGGAGCATTCTATACTAGGACAACACGCAAGTGAAACTCATGACCATACAATGCATCAATCATATTATTTCAACAGAGTTGTATGAGGTTAATGGGGCCATTATAGAAGGGGACAATGCTAGTGCTATTCACTACATGCTGATTTGTAGCAAGAGGGATGATTGGAAGACTTGGCCATAAGATTCTTTTTGTGCATGCTAGGAGAAAGTGAAATAAAGCTGCCAACTTTAGTGCCCAAAGGGCATTAGATGGTGGTTTCTTAAGGATTTAGATAGTGTTACTTCTTGTATGCCTCGAGAGTTTTTTAATATTCTTGAGGATGATTGTAGTCTTTCTTTTTTCAGCATTCATTTGTTGCTTTTCTAGCCATTCTTTAGTTTGTTTGTAATAGTTTTTTCATTTGTTTGCATTGAAATGCAAAATGTTCAAAAAAAAAAAAAAAGCTAAATAACCCCTAAATATCTTCTAAAAACTTTCATTAATTTTATGAACTATTAACATGATTTATGTTAAGAAAGGCAGGGGTAGACCTAAAAAGACTTGGTTAGAAAATATTAGTAATGACCTTTCTTTATTAGATTTAAACGAGTATTTGACTTTTAATAGGACACAATGAAGAAAAATGATTCATGTAGCTGACCCCACGTAGTGGGATAAAGGCTTGTTGTTGTTGTTGTTGCTGTAGTATTAACATGATTTATGTAAATTAAAATAAAATTACCTGTGATGTAGCTAAAATAAAATATACAAATATTTGCCGGCGTCAAAACCGCCGGCAAAACCGCCGTTGTTATCGGCGGTCATATAACCGCCGGTCAAGGCCGTAGGTATTGGGTGTTTTTCCTGTAGTGAGTGGAATATAACTACTATTAATTAAACACATTTAATTTAACTTTGAGGTTAAAAATTGCATAGTTAAATTTTTATATAAAATTACCCATCTAGTAAATTCAGGTCAACCTAAATATATAAAAAAAAATCATTTTTACATTTATTTTTCACCTACTGAGATTCAACCTTTAAAAGTTTTAACAATCCAAAAGGCAATATCTACTTGGGCTTTGTTTAGGAAGATTTTGTTTGAGAAGACTTTTTTATTTATTTTTAAAAAAGTTTTTTTATTAAAATTATGTTTTTATTAAAAAAATATTTTAAAAAGCAGTAGAAAAAATCATCTAAAACGAAGTCTTAAATTTATATAATTAATTAAAAATGTTCCTTAACTGGATAAAATAGCTTAAGGTGTTCTAAATAAAATTTAAATTTATTAAATTTATTTTGAGAATGAAGTTTATATGATAATATCATAACCAAAAATAATACCGCTTAGAAGATAATTGAGAGAGAGTGAGAGAGAGTGAGAGAGAGATCTTAGACTCACCGTACAATTAAATGGATGAATTGTGTATCACTTTATGCTCAAAAAGACAAATTTTGATTTTCTACCATAAAACTTTTAAGGGATTTTTACATACATAACATTTAAAAGTATCTTAAATACATATTCAACACTCAAAATATTGTATTTAATGATATACCACTTAAAACCCTCTTTTTCCTCAATTCAACCTTTTTTTTTTTTTTTTGAGGCAAGGAGTGTCGGCCTACGGCCACTAATCTCCCTGGTCGACCTTGCGTGCAACCCACGCCATCTACACGGGCCGACACTTAGGGCTTTCACGAGGCGCCGAGGGGATTCGAACTTGGGACATGGCCTTTGGCCAGCCAAGTCTCCACCACCAGGCCACCCCGTGGTGGGTTTCCTGATCAATTCAACCACTCTGTTAAGGCCCGTTAGAAACCCCGTTGAGTCGCCGTCGCCGATTCTCCGTCTTTCAAATTGAATCCTAATCCACCATCGAACAACGCCGTCCTTGAACCTCACCGTTGCGAAGACGATTGGTTATTCTCCACCGCCATCGGCCACTGCCAGCTCCTCCTTTTATTGTAATCTCCTAAACTTACCATATCCCACCGACGAGCATTTAATATACCTGGAGCTCCAAAACTATTCCTTCCAATGATCTCATCATATCAGTGCTCCAGGGGGCTGCAATCATATGAGAGAAGAGCTTTGTTGTTTTCTCTCTCCAGCCTCTCAAAATGAGGATCTTTTTCTAGTTTACTAGGGTTTAAGCAACCCACATTACGTATTCTTTTTTTACTATCAAGTTCGATTTATGGCAATTTAGTGTATTAGCTTGTGTCCCTGAACGGAGATTGTGGTCTCCTGGGGTTGCACTACCGCTCATTTTCTTTTTGCTCCAGCTTTTTGGTTGTTTTACTGATTTTTTCCTGCATTATCACTTTGATTTGTGTTGTTCTTTGAGGATCTTGTAGGGTTTTGGTGTTAAGATTATGAGGAAGGTGATCAAGATGACGTTTTGGAGGAAGAGATGATGATGATGATGATGATGTTATCACTAATGAGGTGATTGTGGAGCACTTGAAGTGGAAGAAGGTATAATTTGAGCTGTAGATTTTGGAAGAATCAGAAAAGGGGGACCTTGCTGTCGAGAGAGCATAAGCGAAAGCTGTGGAGCAGGCTCCGCTCGCAACCTTGCAGAATAAAAGCAGATTTTTGACAGGGGTTAGTCGGCTCCAGATTGCCGGAGACATCTCCATGACCGTCGTGGCTCTTATTCCACCGACCAACCCCATCTCGCATGAACAAACGGAAAACGACGTGGGGCGAGATTTTAAACGAAGTGTGAGAATTGAAGAAAATGGGACTTTGTGTGGTATATTAGTAAATATAATAGTTTAAGTGTTGAATATATATTTAGGATAATTTTTAAGTGTTTTGTATATAAAAATCCCAACTTTAAAATAAACAGCACACAGTCCCTCGCTTTTTATTGGTACGACTTATCGACATTTCAGCTAGAACACAACGTTCATGGCGAGCACCACGGCGCCGGCCAGTATAGTGAGGATGGCGATGATTATAAGTCCAAGTTGAACGGTCCTCTTGACAATCTTGTACTGGACGGAGATCAAGAGACCGAGCCCAGCAAAGAAGGTTAATAGAGCCAGGGCGGCGCTGGCTTTAAAGAGGATGAGCTCGCGGTGGCTTCTGGCGGAGCTCAACTTGTTCGTGTTAGCTACGACAGCTATGATAATTGCGACGGAGAGATTCAAGGCTACGCCGCACAAGAGTTTGGCGGTCTTCTCCAAGCATTTTCGTCGTGTTTCGTGCTGCTCATCCTCGACTTCGTCTGTGCCGGCACCGATGGCCGCCTCGTCGGCCCTTCTTGTCGTCCTCGCTATTTCCATCTCTATTATGTCCGTGGACAGAACGACTGACTCGACTGGTACTGAGTGGCCTGAATCGATCAAGCTTTTGGCTTCATTGGATGTGAAAGATTGTGAGAATTCATTCCCGGAACTCTGACCAGTAGGTTCTGCCATGCATGCTACCAACGGAAGCAGATAGATAAATCTCTCTCTCTCTCTCTCTCTCTCTCTCTCTCTCTCTCTCTCTCTCTCTCTCTCTCTCTCTCTCTCTCTCTCTCTCTCTCTCTCTCTCTCTCTCTCTCTCTCTCTCTCTCTCTCTCTCTCTCTGAGTGGGAACATTTTATTTTGGTTGATGGAGGGGGAAGAGGTAAGATATATAAAGAGAGACTTCCATTTTAACGTAGATGTGAAACTTACAATATTCTTTTCTCCAATGCTACTGTTTTTATCCAATAGTTGTGTTCAGTGGCGGAGCCAAAACTTTTATTTAGGGGGGCCTAAATTAAACACTACAAAAAAATCATCCATTACTGACGCAATTTTTCGACGGCATTTAGGGGGCCAATTTTTCAGCAGTTTTCTGACAGTCAATTTTTTCGGCGGTTTGTCATCTCATTTGGAATATTATAATACATTAAAATACTTCTGTTTGTCGTCTTATTACTGGAGCCAAGAGGAGTTGTAAGATCAAAATTAATAATGCAAATAACATGACAAGAGAGGAGCGAAAGGGAAACTGAAAGCCATGCTCGAGATTGTGAGTCGCGGGTTGTGAGAGAGGAGCAAAGTGGAAAACGAAGCAGACCGTTTGGGTCAAGGGAAAGCAAGCTATTTGAGAGCGATCTCCTTTTGGGCATGTGATATGATATTGTAGCTATGTAAAATTTTTTATAAAAAAGTTATTGTGAAAATTAGTAAGAAAATTATTATGAATAAAGCCTAAAGCATATTATTGCATGTTAAATCATAGAATTATTATGTCTTGTTTTTTATGAAAATAATACTAATTTTCTTATGTAAATTGATCATCCACACTTAAATTTGCTTTAAAATGAGTGCAACACATAAAAAATTCAATTAAAATACATATTACACATATGTCAAAATAAATACAATACTTTTAAGTTCCATTTTGTTAAAAAAAAAATTGATAAATAAATTATGTAACTATTTTTTTATGAATATATTACTTGTAATATAAAAAATGATCAATAATTATAGTTTATATCTCAAACTCTTAATTTTCTTATAAAAATTTACTTTAGTCTCTTATATCAAATGTAGCCCTTCCCCCCTCCCTCCGCCCTTGGTTGTGTTAAAATCGTGACAGCTAGCTGCATCTTTCCTTGATTTGTACTTTCATTGAGAGTTTGGCTCTCAAGAAAACCTATTACAAGCGGTGTTCAGATGCGTCCACCAGGGGTGTAAACGAGTCGAGTCGAGTCGAGTTTAGGCCTTGGCATTTTCATTTCTCCCGCCCGATTTTTTGTTTTTCCCGCCCGTCCACTGTCATGAGCAGCTGTCTTTTTTTTTTTTGGGACAAAGCAGCTGTCTCGTAATTAAAAAAAAAAAAAAAACACCTGTCACGTCAGCTTTATGAACCATCATGCATTTCATTAATGAGCCACATATTAATATATATTATAATATAATTTATATATTATTTTATAAAATTAACGTACTAGCTTCCTAATATATATTATAATAATTTTAATATTATTTTAAATAACATAGATAATCATTAACATATATTTTAATATATTATAATACATATTATATATTATTTTACTTAATAAATAATTAATGAGCCGGCTCGCGAGCTCACGAGCCGAACCGGCTCAAGCTCGAACTCGAGCTCGTTAACCATTCGAGCTCGATTATTGGCTAGAGCTCGAGCTCGAAGCTCGATAAGCTCGGCTCGCAAGCTCGTTAACGAGTCGAGTTCGAGCCGGCTCACGAGCCGACTCGGCTCACTTACACCCCTAGCGTCCACCGGTCAATACGGATGTGTCACGTCATTTAACAAACTTGACACCACCCCACCTCCCTCTCCCCCTCTCTCTCCCCCTGATTCTCCTCATAAAGAACCACCAGAAAGTTCACCTATGCCGCCAACTCAATCTTCTACGCGTCCACCTACTGAAAAAATTTATACCACTCAACCTTCTGATGAACAGTCATCCATTGGAAAGGCAGATTTAGAAGCTGTTTAGAAAAAATGTTTTGAAATATTTGAGAAGATGTTGAATAAAATTCAAGAGAATTTGGGAGCTAGATTGGATCGTGTTGAAGATATTGTGAAGAAACTTCAAGCATATCAAGACTCCCTGAAGTACAAATTTATTGAATTTCAAATGAATTGTGATCACAATCCAGAGAAGCCGCCTATATCTAGTTCTTCCTCCAGCCTCCAATCAATGAAAAATACAGCTATGCATCCTTCAGAACAACCTAAAGAAGATCTTCTTCCAGCTATTCCACAACCTCCCAAACATGTTCTTCCACAGCCACCCATACAAGATGTTCCTCCACCTCCACCATTGGCCAAAGAAGATCTTCTTCCACAGCCACCCATACAAGATGTTCTTCCACAGCCACCAATACATTGATATGCCTTTAGGTCTACGCTTTAGAGGATCTTTCAAATTAGCAGTTCCAATTTGGGAAATAGCAACATCCTTCTGATTTCTTTTCTTGCCACCAAGAATTAAGTATAATTTTTTATACATGTCTTGCAATGAGGAAAGAATAAACTCCTCTGCCTCCTCATTCCCTTGAGCTTCTGTGCTCATTTGATATACAAACCTGCTCACCTGATTTCTGAATATGAATCCCCTACCACTTTGGAAATTATTACTTCTTTGAGAATTAAGCAATTAACCTGAATAAAAAACTTGTCGAGCCCTTGCTGACCAACGAAGTAATAAGTACTTCTCAGGGAATTTAGCCATATCCAACTGTTTAAAAACCCTCAAAAAATGAGAACATAACAATCCCATGGTTTCATACTTCTTACAGCTGCATTGAATGTTACCTTCTATTGCATCAAAGTGAACAACCCAAGGATGATTTTGATTCTTTTTCTCTATGTAGTTGACTAGAAACTTTGAAGAATCAGTCGAGACAAAATCTATACTCATTTCTCCCACAGCCTTTATAAATTCTTTCTAAAAAATTGAATATATTTTTCTTGAGTAAAATCTAGCAGCTTGTTTTAATATTGAGCTGTTCTTTATCATGAGAACAATTTCAGATTGACTGCATTTGTAATCCTCATCCTGCTCATTTCGCCGCCAATTCATCAGTACCTTTTCCAACCCAAGAAAATAACCAGTTAATGAACTTGTTGGCTTAGAAATGCCATGACACACATTATTAGTACACTCACTATGCTGCGTTGATAAAATGCCCATGCAAAAAGAATCTTTGTTGAAAGCAGTTGATCACTTTCTCCTTATCTTATAAAGATCCAGCAATCATTCATGGTTATGAAGATTCTCTTCCTTGATCATTTCATCCCATGCTTCCTCAAACACTTCCTCAGAATCACACCACCTCATACACTTATGGAAGAGTCCTCTAACTTTATTATTGCTATTGTATATGGAAACTTTTGATGGAACCTTTTTAAAGATGTGCCATTAACATAATCTATGACGAGTGTGAGGTAATGCAACTTCTATGGTCCTGGCCATAGTTTGGTCCTAATCAGTGAATATTGTTGTTGGATATTTATTACCCATTATTCGTACAAATATTTTAAACAACCATGTAAAACTTTCAATTATTTTTTCTGACAAAAAAGCAACCCCAAACAAAATATTCTGCCAATAATTGTTAACACCAACAAATGGCGCACAAACAAAATTATACTTGTTCAGCCTGTAACTAGTATAAAAAATCAACACATCTCCAAAACATTCATAATCTATCCTGCTTCTACCATCAACCCAGAAAAAATTTAACAATCTATCCTGATCATCATATCGTCCAATGCGAACATGTGGTCCTCAACTTGTCGATCTTCAAATAATTGAATCAAAGAATTAGTGTCACCAATTTCAATCATTGCTCTTTTCTCATTCTAAATAAAATTGTAGGCATCCCTATTAGAGAATCCGACATTCTCACATCCACTAACTTCCTCTGCAAGGTAGGCATATACATCAACGGTTCTAATCCCTGCATCTGTCATCGATTTTAGGACGGAAGCTTTTTCCTCAATAACATTCCTACATGATCTTAAAAGGTGTCGGTCGGCTGGGCTAGCTAATTCATGGTTGTGGGATTCAATAAATCTTTTGACATGCTAGTAACCATCTTCATCTGTGACAAACCTCACCATGGCTGGACAACCAGTTCTGACAACTGGTCTAGTGAATCTCTTTCTCTTTTCTGAATTAAGATCATCACTTTTCTTGAAACCAGCTTTTGAACAAACAAAGTCCTTCGATTTTATCTTTCTAGAATTTAGCCAAAAATTGTGATGATCCTTTCAGACACTAAAGCCATTATCGTGAGCATAAGTGCAAAAACATTCATATGCTTCTGTCTCATCTTTATAAACAGTCTGAAAGTGCAAATAAAGCGCAAGTAAAGCGCAACTAGATATCAAACAAGTTCAGTTTTTTTATTTATCATCTTAATCCTAAAATTAATAATGAAAGCTAAGCAACAACATTAGATTTTTTTTTTTTACTTTTTCGACAAAAAAAAATTATTCTGCTTAAAAATCGCAAAATCTAAGATCCTAAGATTCTAATGAGCTGAAACCTACGTCTTATTGCTGCGACGATGAGATTAAAACTGACTGTTTACAACTTTCTAAATCATTTTTCCAAGAAACTTACCGACATGTTGAAACCAGAGGAATTTTCAGCTAAGTTAGGTTCCGATTCCGATTCATGCACCAGCCATTCAGATTCATGCATCCTTTCCGATTCATGCACTCCCTCTTCCATGCCCTCTTCCACCTCCCTTTTCGCTGAGCAGTCCATTTTTTTTCCTGTAATTTTCTGGCTCGTTTTTTCTTCTACTGCAGTAGATATTTATGTCTTTCGCGGGTATCAAATTGCAAAAATAGGGCGACAAATGCTTAAAAGTTCAAAAAAATGAGTTATCGGGTCGGGTCGCTCACTCTGACAAGACATAAAGCAAAGTTATAAAATTAAAAAATGCCTAATAAATATCGCATTTCTATTGGCGACCGAACGCAGAGATAGATTAGATCACCTACCCAATAATTTGCCCTTCGATTATACGCCAAACCCAATGTGATCTGCGCTCGAAAAGTTTACAGGTCCTTCTCGTTGTTTTGCAGGTTCGACATTCCTCAAGCGATTCAGCGAAAAGAGAGAAGCGTCCGTCGGGAGATGGCTGGGAGACTCAGCACGGCCGCATCTCGACTGTTGGGCGGCGGCGGCGTCTGCCGATCCGTTGCCTTTTCCCTCCCCACTCGTTCCGGCATGGGTCTTCCCGTGGGAAAGCACATCGTTCCCGACAAACCCGTAAGGACCCGCTTTCGCTCACTCTGAATCTCGTTCACTCGATCACTTTTTCTTTGACTTCATCGATTCCTATTCTGCTATTATTTAGCTACCGGAGCAAGACGAGCTAGTATGGGACAACGGAACGCCCTTCCCGGAGCCCTGCATCGATCGCCTCGTTCCAAGCATTGACAAGGTATTTCAGGGCTACAACAGAACCTGCTATCAAACTCGAGTATTTGGTCCCTTAGGGAGTTATGATATTATATTCTTTCAATTTCTTCCGGCCTTCCATTGGAGGGAGCTTGGTGCACTGGGTTACTCTTTTTTCTTTTCTTCTTTTCTTCTTTTGAATTGTTGTGCAGTATGAATCTCTGGCATGGCTTTGTGGTGGTTTGGGATTCTTTGCTGCCATCGGTTTGCTTGCTGTCTGGAATGATAAGGCTTCGAAGATACCCTTTGTAAGACATTTGGATAAGAACGCTATTATAATATCTTCTTTTGGTTGAGCTAAATACCATTTGTTTTGTTCCGATTTTTTTTTCTATATTTAGAATGCTTTATCTTGTTGCAAATTAGTATTCAGCATGATATTGATTTGTTTAACTATGATAAAATATACCAGGATCTTTATCCTGAAAATCTCATGCTTCTTCAAGCAATTTTAAGATGGTGAGAGTGTACACCCATTTGGATAAACAATCATCAATAAATCATATTGCAACTGTAAATATTACCATTTCATCAATGGGGGTGCATGTTATTAACTATCATACGCTACAATAGAAACTTTAAGTTTGAAGGTTGCCTTTAGTTTGTTGAATCTTGGGTAAATCTTGCCATCTTCAATAGGAACCTAATAGATTTATACTCAACATTTTAAAGTATCATAACGAAGCTCAGTTCTGGCTATGTGATGTTGGAGGCTCTCCATTGGTTTGGTTGTTATGTCAACTCTTAGTTAAATATTTCTATGTTCAATAGGAACCCAATAAGTTTATAGTTAACATTTTAAATATCCATAATTGAACTTTATGCATAGTTTATTCAAAATATTTGTCCTAGTTCAATTTCATAAGAACAAACTATCATGAGCTAACTTGACACTCTGTTTAAGCTATCTTGGCTAATCCTTTGATGCATTATGTTAGCTTGAGCTGAGCCCACGTGGAATCATATTCAAAGCTACATGAAAGGATGCTTAAAAAACTATATAAAGACTACATGGGTTTGCTGGCATCAAAAGGTGCCACACCACTTTCAAGTGCTATCTCTTCAAGCCCCTCTTTATCCATGTGGCCAACCACTGCTATCATGATAGTGGTAGTGGATGGTCTGATGAGGACATCGTCAGAATTTTCGACGCCGGAGATCGACGGCCACGAGCATGACTTGTATTTTTTCATTTTATGTAGTAGCGTATTTTATTTTGATGTTTTTCCGTTTTTTCCCTTATGAGCATTTAGTCGCTTATGTAGCTCGGAAGGGCATTTGTGTCATTTATAGTTTTTTTCATTTTGGCCTATTTATATGAGGCCTCATGCATTGTAATTTTAGTTTTGATGAATGAAAATTATTTGCCACTTATGATCTCTTTGTGAGTTCACTCCTCTCGATCTCTTAGTGAGTTCGTCGGAGGATCTAGATCTCTTTGTGAGTTCTAGATTTTCCTTGTTCTTCAATTTTCTTTCCTTTATTTCTCAAGATTTCGGCGTTGTCACGAAGGTTCGGATGAAAGCATTGGTGGAAGATTAGAATTCACTCTTTGGATTCAAAGAATTTCCCCCACACATCTCCCCTCCCTTGCTCTTGCCGCCGGCCCCTCCCTGGATTGCCCAGGCCGCCGGCCTGCAGCCCAACCGCCGGCCAACAGCCACCGGCCAGCCCTTCCCCAGCCCGCTGGCTTCCTCCCCCTTGCAGCCGCCTCCTTCCCCCTCCATTCTTCCACCCCAGCATAGCCAGCCGTGAGCCCTTCTCCCCTCTCCAGCTCACGATTTTTCCCTGGCAGCTTTCACAGCCGTTACTGGCTGTGTTGCCAAGCCGTGGAAATCAAGCCTTTAAGGCTTGATTAATTGCTTCCTTAATTAACCTTAAGCCTTGAAATTCCATCCGTTAACAGGAATTTGAAATTCCAATTTATTTCTTGCCTACAACCATGAAAGGAAACTTCCTTTCCTGTGAGAGCTGAATTAAATCAGATTTTATTTTAAAACCTGTTATGTAATCAGGTGGTCCCCACCGTTTAAAATTTCTGCCCTCTCTCTCCTCTCCACAAGGCCGGTTATGCTCTCCTTTAATTCCCTTTTAATTCTCTTGATTCTCTCATTAAACTTCTTTCCTAATCCCACCTTCAATTTCAAATACTGAAATTGAATTTGGAAGGTGTAAATTACTGAAAACCTGAGACAAATCTCAGGAACGAATTCCCTTCCTTCCCTAGCCTCACCCGCCCAGCCATCTTCCATCTGCGGCCTGCCTCCTCCTCCCCACCGTGGCTTTCTGCTATTCCCCAAATGCCTCATGCAGCCACCGAATTCCTGCATAAGAGTCTCACGTTCCAGCTGTCCTAGATATCCCATTTGCTGGACGTTCCCTTCTCAACTTGCTGCCAAGAGAACCCCACCCAGTTTCTTCACCGTTCTGTGGCCTGAAGCCACCCGGGTTGCTGTCCCGAAGCCCTCCAAGGGCTGTTTCAGGTTTTCTGCCATTTCCAATGCTGTACAGTGAATTGGGGAGTTCACCATTTGCAGCCCGCTGTCCACTAGCATCAAGTTCAGCACGCCAAATTGTCCGGGATGATGTCGTAGCTGCTGTCCAACAATTCTGCAGGTTTCCTTGCACCACACCCTTACCCGGGAGGTCCCAACCGCTGTCAAGAATTCCCTACTCCGGCCACCTATCCAAGAACGACGATCCAAGGTTCCTTCTTCCTCGGAGCGACCTCGATTCTAAGGTGGAGACTCTTCTTCCGCTAAATGATGAGGACATCGATCCCAAACATGTGCATCACCGATCGATGGCCACGATTCAGAGCTTAATTTTCTAATTGTTTATGCATTTTTATTTTTTATATTTTCCTATTGTACCCTTATGTTGAGTTGAGTTATGTTGGGGCCCTGAGGGCAATTTAGTCTTTATTTATTCATGTATGCTTGAGACCTATATATATGGGTCTTTTCTCTTGTAATAGCTAATGATGATGGAAATGAAAAAGCTATTTTGTTCTTCTTTGTCTTCTTGCATGAGTGCTTGAAGGAGAGATAGAGAGAGAGCTCCACGGGGGAGCAAACTGCAAGGCCCACCAATCGTTGGAAGAGTCCTCGATTCGTGGTTAGAATTTTCGATCGTGTTCCAATCCATCTCTTCTCCCCTCCCCTCCACAAGAAATCCTTCTCCCTCATTGCCGCCGCCCCTGTGAGGATCCCGCCGCCAACCACCACCCAATCTCCGGCCGGCCACCTTGCCGGTGACATCCCCACCGTCCACCCGACCCTTCCCTTCCACAAAGTTCAAATTGAATTTGGAATTTCAAATTTTGAATTCTTTCCTAATTTGGAAATCCACTTTAGGAAGGTTTTTCTTGAAGAGATTTAATTTCAATTTGAATTAGAAGGGAGTTATGATATCAAGTGCCATGTCATCACCCAAATTTTGAAGCCCCATTAGTTGATTTCCCCAAATTTTCCCTGAGCATGCCGCCGGCCTCACCTAGAGGAATCCACAATTAGTGCCCCCATTTATGGCATTGATGGCTCCTTCATTTGAATTCAAAATTCTCATAACTCTCCTTCTTAATTGCATTAAAACCTGAGATAAAATTTCAGGTTTTGTTTTAATCCCTCACCCCTCTCTCTCTCTCTCAACCCGCCGCCCCCCTCATTGGGCTTCCACGTGTTGTTTCCTATTCTAGCTCCAAGCCAAGCTGAAATCAAATTCAAATCCTAAATTAATTCTCTCCAAACATCATTAATTCTGAAATTTATTTCAGATTCATTGAGGAATTAACTAGGATTGAATTTCCCCAAACCCTAATCCTCTCCTCTTGGAACCCGCCGCCCATCCTCCTCTTGGACCCGCCGACCACCCCTCCTGAGAAATCCCGCCGGATTTGCTCCTCCCTCGCTTCCCTCCTCTTCTCAAGACAAGGAGTCTCCACTACATTCCCCTAACCCTTTTCCACTTGAAATTTCTACACGCCAATCATGCATGGCGGATCCGGAAGTTGACATTGGATTGGTGCTCGACGACGAGGGATATATTCACCCCATCCGCTCTCCCTTCTTTGACGTCGGGTTTGGATTCGACGAAACGGTGGAGATCTACTTAAACCGCATCCTACCCACACTCATCGACAGCATAGACGAGCGGTTCGAAGATTACGGGTGGACTATTGAAAGCACGCCGCCCGTGTGTCCTCCACCACCGGCAACCTCTCCGTGGCTCAAGACCCTTGGCATTGCAACTTTCCTCGTGGCATCGTTTGGTGTGCTGAAAATCTTCTCCCGCTAACCCTAGTTTAGTTGAGTGGTTAATCCCCAAGGTGAACTTCTCGTTATTAAATTACGGATTGTTGTTTAATAGCTTTTGGTGTTGCTACTATCGTTGTTTATCCATGAGTTTTGGTCAATCTACGCATACTTCTTCGCCTAAGCTAGTTAATAACACGATTTCTTGAATGATTTTCTTGCTATTTCAATAAGATATTAATTGAAATCACGTTGTCATTCACTTTTAATTTTCTTAAGAAGCTCCTTCGCATGTTCGTTCTACATCATCTTGGTATCAGAGCATGGCTAGCATGCTTTGCTCATGTTAGATGCATCCTAGGAAGTCTAGTTTACTTTACCATTCATCATTGGCATGCACATCATTTAGTAATTAAGACTTTTCACTGTTTTCCTTCACTGTTTTGCAAATTCCTGCATGCATATAACTAAGTTAGAGCCTATTAATTGTTTATCACGTGCTAGCATATGATTGGTTAGGTTTCTAAGTGTTGGAACCTTTATTTTCCTTGCTTTCCCTTTGCTGTCCACACTATTCCAGCCACTGTTAGGCTTCTTTTAGGAGACGTTTAGGCTTTGCGTATGTGCTGTCCACTCACTCAACTTTTCCCAAACACTTAGGCAGCTTAGGCTTTTGGTGTAGTTGGCTGTCCAAAGCTTTCCAGCCCTGTTTAGTGACTCATAAGTGCCCCACAACCTTTGACACTTTGCTGTCTACACCAAGCAGACAACCCTTGACCCCTAGACTTCTTCGCCTCCGTGTTAGGTTGCTGTCCCCGTCTTTCCAGCTGCTGTTTGGAGCCTTTAGGAGTCTAAGTTTAGAATGACTAGGTGCTGCCCTTCATTCCTTCACCTTCCCTAGTATCACTTAGCCTTTCCAATGGACGCGATAGGTTTCCAAAAGAGGTTAGACGACCTAGCTAGTCTTGTAGGCTCGCTAACTAATACCACAAAGGAGAAACCCGTTGACTATACCCACTCTAACTACATGCCCCACTCAGCTTATCACCCGAGACCTAAGCCTTGGCCTCCTCGACCTCACTTAGAATCACCTGATCGTCTGCCTACCTTTGATGGATCTTTGGATGGTTACCCCTTTAGGGATTGGATAAGAAAACTAGAGGATTATTTTGAATCATGTCATATCCTTGAATCCCACCAGCTTGGCATAGCTAAATATCACCTCAAAGGTCAAGCTCTTCAATTTTGGGTGAGATTGGAAGATCGTCGAGAGTCTAGCGGTGAGTACCTTACTTGGAAGGACATGAGGAGAGAACTCAACTTAAAATATAGACCCTCTATATGTGGACACCCTGTTGGTTCTAAGTTTAGGTCACCCCCTGCCCATCAAACCATTGGATATTACACTCTCAATACCTCTACCCCTAGTGACCGGCATTTAGAGTACCACCCTTACAAAACAAACCGTGGACCTTACTGTGGTCGAGACCACCCACCCATTAGTAACATCCGGGTCGCTGCCCCACCCTATAGATCTTCACCTAACTTTGATGGCCGACCCTCTACTGGGCCTTCTGTTAGACCAATCTCTTATGACTCTCCTCTTAGACCTACTTCTAGCCATCCCAGTCAATCTTCAGCCTCCCTAGTCCTTGACCCTGCAAGTTTGATTATAATAAAGAAAGACATTAAGACGATGAGGTCTCCTGAACTTGAGGCTGAGTGCATCCATTTTGTGGATGCTAGTGATATCACTAATGACGAAGAATTCTTTGAGGATGAGATTGAAGTGATTGAGTTAGACCCCCTGCCTGACTTAAACCCTGATTTAGGAGGTCTAGAACCTTTTAACCTTGATACCTTAGACCCTCTTGAGTCTAATCTCATTAACGATATTCCTGTGGATAAGGCCTGTCTGGACGATACTAATTTAATCCCGAACGAAACTGATCTGACATTGAACACAATGAAATTAAAATCGGAAGATTCTAATTTAATTACTGGGACGAATTCGGATAATTCTGATTTAATTCTGATTAATTCTGATGGCGACTTAGCTAAACTAATGATGGATGTAAGTCAATCGAATTTGTCAACTGATTCAAGTGAAACAGAACCTACGGATCTTAGGGTTAAAATTAAACCTGATTCTACTTCGGAAGACAGTACCTTGAGTCTAAAATTCTTTGGGCCAAATTTGAATAATGAGCCCTCTTTTGTCTCATTAGAGTCTAACTTTGAGGCTGCTCCTTTGGAGTTATATTTGATCAAGTGTGTCATTCCAGATTTCTCCTGTACTGTTGTACCCACAGATGTCCTAGGAACTTTTCCCCATCTCATAAGTCCCATACCGGCTGACGGATCTTTGGACTACCCCCTCATGGATGTAAGTCAGGACCAATCATCTTATTTTATTCCTGATTCCTACATTTTGCTCGTTATAGCCTCATCCTACCCTTATCAGGACCACTTCTATCCTAGTTGGATGAATTTGATAGATTACACTTCTACCCCTAGGAGACTAACCTCGACCCTAGCTGAAACTTTATATGGAGGTGCCTTAGTAGCTAAGAACGTTTTCATTGCTCCCCCTACACCAGTCCCCTTAGACCGAACACTTTAGACCCCTTTTGTGTGACTCATCCCCTTTTCTAGCTATGTGTTCGTGTGAGTTAGTATGTTGTGTGTGTGTTTGTAGTATGTTGTCTTCCAAGTTATTTCTGTTTAAAATTTTTGTGTAAGCCTTGATTCGTGTCATTTGTCATGCATACCGGTTCTTTTGCATATGCATTTGCATCTCATCTCCATGAGCTTCATAAAGAACTTAAAAGAAGAATTGAACAAAGCAATTCCAATTATAAACTTATTGTAGATCACAAGAAAAGATTTAAAGAATTCGCAGTTGGAGACTTTGTTATGGTACGGACCCGCCCGGAGTGTTTTCCGCCGGGCTCCGTGAAGAAGTTACATGCTAGAAGCGCCGAACCCTTTAGGATAATTTCAAAGATAAATAGCAATACTTATGTGCTGGACCTTCCCAAAAGTTTTAACATCAATCCAACCTTTAATATAGAAGATTTAGTAACCTTTGAGGGACCTGAGCTGAACCCTGAAAATCCACTTCAAACTGAGCCTTGTGAGAACCCAACCAGTGAGATCCCCAGCCTACCTCCACTCCCCAATTTACCCCATTTACCCAATGCGGAGAAGATCGATGCTATACTAGACGATGAAATCATTTCCATGAAGGAAGGTGGGCGCCATAGGTACTTGGTTCACTGGAGAGGGGAATCGGTGACAGAGGATACGTGGATCGATCGAGAGGAGTTGCAGCGACTGGATTCAGATCTTTTAGAGATGTACGAGAGATCCAGAGATTTTCACTCGACGGGGTCGAGTTTTCTCCCACCTGGGGAGAATGATGAGGACATCGATCCCAAACATGTGCATCACCGATCGATGGCCACGATTCAGAGCTTAATTTTCTAATTGTTTATGCATTTTTATTTTTTATATTTTCCTATTGTACCCTTATGTTGAGTTGAGTTATGTTGGGGCCCTGAGGGCAATTTAGTCTTTATTTATTCATGTATGCTTGAGACCTATATATATGGGTCTTTTCTCTTGTAATAGCTAATGATGATGGAAATGAAAAAGCTATTTTGTTCTTCTTTGTCTTCTTGCATGAGTGCTTGAAGGAGAGATAGAGAGAGAGCTCCACGGGGGAGCAAACCGCAAGGCCCACCAATCGTTGGAAGAGTCCTCGATTCGTGGTTAGAATTTTCGATCGTGTTCCAATCCATCTCTTCTCCCCTCCCCTCCACAAGAAATCCTTCTCCCTCATTGCCGCCGCCCCTGTGAGGATCCCGCCGCCAACCACCACCCAATCTCCGGCCGGCCACCTTGCCGGTGACATCCCCACCGTCCACCCGACCCTTCCCTTCCACAAAGTTCAAATTGAATTTGGAATTTCAAATTTTGAATTCTTTCCTAATTTGGAAATCCACTTTAGGAAGGTTTTTCTTGAAGAGATTTAATTTCAATTTGAATTAGAAGGGAGTTATGATATCAAGTGCCATGTCATCACCCAAATTTGGAAGCCCCATTAGTTGATTTCCCCAAATTTTCCCTGAGCATGCCGCCGGCCTCACCTAGAGGAATCCACAATTAGTGCCCCCATTTATGGCATTGATGGCTCCTTCATTTGAATTCAAAATTCTCATAACTCTCCCTCTTAATTGCATTAAAACCTGAGATAAAATTTCAGGTTTTGTTTTAATCCCTCACCCCTCTCTCTCTCTCTCAACCCGCCGCCCCCCCCTCATTGGGCTTCCACGTGTTGTTTCCTATTCTAGCTCCAAGCCAAGCTGAAATCAAATTCAAATCCTAAATTAATTCTCTCCAAACATCATTAATTCTGAAATTTATTTCAGATTCATTGAGGAATTAACTAGGATTGAATTTCCCCAAACCCTAATCCTCTCCTCTTGGAACCCGCCGCCCATCCTCCTCTTGGACCCGCCGACCACCCCTCCTGAGAAATCCCGCCGGATTTGCTCCTCCCTCGCTTCCCTCCTCTTCTCAAGACAAGGAGTCTCCACTACATTCCCCTAACCCTTTTCCACTTGAAATTTCTACACGCCAATCATGCATGGCGGATCCGGAAGTTGACATTGGATTGGTGCTCGACGACGAGAAATATATTCACCCCATCCGCTCTCCCTTCTTTGACGTCGGGTTTGGATTCGACGAAACGGTGGAGATCTACTTAAACCGCATCCTACCCACACTCATCGACAGCATAGACGAGCGGTTCGAAGATTACGGGTGGACTATTGAAAGCACGCCGCCCGTGTGTCCTCCACCACCGGCAACCTCTCCGTGGCTCAAGACCCTTGGCATTGCAACTTTCCTCGTGGCATCGTTTGGTGTGCTGAAAATCTTCTCCCGCTAACCCTAGTTTAGTTGAGTGGTTAATCCCCAAGGTGAACTTCTCGTTATTAAATTACGGATTGTTGTTTAATAGCTTTTGATGTTGCTACTATCGTTGTTTATCCATGAGTTTTGGTCAATCTACGCATACTTCTTCGCCTAAGCTAGTTAATAACACGATTTCTTGAATGATTTTCTTGCTATTTCAATAAGATATTAATTGAAATCACGTTGTCATTCACTTTTAATTTTCTTAAGAAGCTCCTTCGCATGTTCGTTCTACATCATCTTGGTATCAGAGCATGGCTAGCATGCTTTGCTCATGTTAGATGCATCCTAGGAAGTCTAGTTTACTTTACCATTCATCATTGGCATGCACATCATTTAGTAATTAAGACTTTTCACTGTTTTCCTTCACTGTTTTGCAAATTCCTGCATGCATATAACTAAGTTAGAGCCTATTAATTGTTTATCACGTGCTAGCATATGATTGGTTAGGTTTCTAAGTGTTGGAACCTTTATTTTCCTTGCTTTCCCTTTGCTGTCCACACTATTCCAGCCACTGTTAGGCTTCTTTTAGGAGACATTTAGGCTTTGCGTATGTGCTGTCCACTCACTCAACTTTTCCCAAACACTTAGGCAGCTTAGGCTTTTGGTGTAGTTGGCTGTCCAAAGCTTTCCAGCCCTGTTTAGTGACTCATAAGTGCCCCACAACCTTTGACACTTTGCTGTCTACACCAAGCAGACAACCCTTGACCCCTAGACTTCTTCGCCTCCGTGTTAGGTTGCTGTCCCCGTCTTTCCAGCTGCTGTTTGGAGCCTTTAGGAGTCTAAGTTTAGAATGACTAGGTGCTGCCCTTCATTCCTTCACCTTCCCTAGTATCACTTAGCCTTTCCAATGGACGCGATAGGTTTCCAAAAGAGGTTAGACGACCTAGCTAGTCTTGTAGGCTCGCTAACTAATACCACAAAGGAGAAACCCGTTGACTATACCCACTCTAACTACATGCCCCACTCAGCTTATCACCCGAGACCTAAGCCTTGGCCTCCTCGACCTCACTTAGAATCACCTGATCGTCTGCCTACCTTTGATGGATCTTTGGATGGTTACCCCTTTAGGGATTGGATAAGAAAACTAGAGGATTATTTTGAATCATGTCATATCCTTGAATCCCACCAGCTTGGCATAGCTAAATATCACCTCAAAGGTCAAGCTCTTCAATTTTGGGTGAGATTGGAAGATCGTCGAGAGTCTAGCGGTGAGTACCTTACTTGGAAGGACATGAGGAGAGAACTCAACTTAAAATATAGACCCTCTACATGTGGACACCCTGTTGGTTCTAAGTTTAGGTCACCCCCTGCCCATCAAACCATTGGATATTACACTCTCAATACCTCTACCCCTAGTGACCGGCATTTAGAGTACCACCCTTACAAAACAAACCGTGGACCTTACTGTGGTCGAGACCACCCACCCATTAGTAACATCCGGGTCGCTGCCCCACCCTATAGATCTTCACCTAACTTTGATGGCCGACCCTCTACTGGGCCTTCTGTTAGACCAATCTCTTATGACTCTCCTCTTAGACCTACTTCTAGCCATCCCAGTCAATCTTCAGCCTCCCTAGTCCTTGACCCTGCAAGTTTGATTATAATAAAGGAAGACATTAAGACGATGAGGTCTCCTGAACTTGAGGCTGAGTGCATCCATTTTGTGGATGCTAGTGATATCACTAATGACGAAGAATTCTTTGAGGATGAGATTGAAGTGATTGAGTTAGACCCCCTGCCTGACTTAAACCCTGATTTAGGAGGTCTAGAACCTTTTAACCTTGAGACCTTAGACCCTCTTGAGTCTAATCTCATTAACGATATTCCTGTGGATAAGGCCTGTCTGGACGATACTAATTTAATCCCGAACGAAACTGATCTGACATTGAACACAATGAAATTAAAATCGGAAGATTCTAATTTAATTACTGGGACGAATTCAGATAATTCTGATTTAATTCTGATTAATTCTGATGGCGACTTAGCTAAACTAATGATGGATGTAAGTCAATCGAATTTGTCAACTGATTCAAGTGAAACAGAACCTACGGATCTTAGGGTTAAAATTAAACCTGATTCTACTTCGGAAGACAGTACCTTGAGTCTAAAATTCTTTGGGCCAAATTTGAATAATGAGCCCTCTTTTGTCTCATTAGAGTCTAACTTTGAGGCTGCTCCTTTGGAGTTATATTTGATCAAGTGTGTCATTCCAGATTTCTCCTGTACTGTTGTACCCACAGATGTCCTAGGAACTTTTCCCCATCTCATAAGTCCCATACCGGCTGACGGATCTTTGGACTACCCCCTCATGGATGTAAGTCAGGACCAATCATCTTATTTTATTCCTGATTCCTACATTTTGCCCGTTATAGCCTCATCCTACCCTTATCAGGACCACTTCTATCCTAGTTGGATGAATTTGATAGATTACACTTCTACCCCTAGGAGACTAACCTCGACCCTAGCTGAAACTTTATATGGAGGTGCCTTAGTAGCTAAGAACGTTTTCATTGCTCCCCCTACACCAGTCCCCTTAGACCGAACACTTTAGACCCCTTTTGTGTGACTCATCCCCTTTTCTAGCTATGTGTTCGTGTGAGTTAGTATGTTGTGTGTGTGTTTGTAGTATGTTGTCTTCCAAGTTATTTCTGTTTAAAATTTTTGTGTAAGCCTTGATTCGTGTCATTTGTCATGCATACCGGTTCTTTTGCATATGCATTTGCATCTCATCTCCATGAGCTTCATAAAGAACTTAAAAGAAGAATTGAACAAAGCAATTCCAATTATAAACTTATTGTAGATCACAAGAAAAGATTTAAAGAATTCGCAGTTGGAGACTTTGTTATGGTACGGACCCGCCCGGAGTGTTTTCCGCCGGGCTCCGTGAAGAAGTTACATGCTAGAAGCGCCGAACCCTTTAGGATAATTTCAAAGATAAATAGCAATACTTATGTGCTGGACCTTCCCAAAGGTTTTAACATCAATCCAACCTTTAATATAGAAGATTTAGTAACCTTTGAGGGACCTGAGCTGAACCCTGAAAATCCACTTCAAACTGAGCCTTGTGAGAACCCAACCAGTGAGATCCCCAGCCTACCTCCACTCCCCAATTTACCCCATTTACCCAATGCGGAGAAGATCGATGCTATACTAGACGATGAAATCATTTCCATGAAGGAAGGTGGGCGCCATAGGTACTTGGTTCACTGGAGAGGGGAACCGGTGACAGAGGATACGTGGATCGATCGAGAGGAGTTGCAACGACTGGATTCAGATCTTTTAGAGATGTACGAGAGATCCAGAGATTTTCACTCGACGGGGTCGAGTTTTCTCCCACCTGGGGAGAATGATGAGGACATCGATCCCAAACATGTGCATCACCGATCGATGGCCACGATTCAGAGCTTAATTTTCTAATTGTTTATGCATTTTTATTTTTTATATTTTCCTATTGTACCCTTATGTTGAGTTGAGTTATGTTGGGGCCCTGAGGGCAATTTAGTCTTTATTTATTCATGTATGCTTGAGACCTATATATATGGGTCTTTTCTCTTGTAATAGCTAATGATGATGGAAATGAAAAAGCTATTTTGTTCTTCTTTGTCTTCTTGCATGAGTGCTTGAAGGAGAGATAGAGAGAGAGCTCCACGGGGGAGCAAACCGCAAGGCCCACCAATCGTTGGAAGAGTCCTCGATTCGTGGTTAGAATTTTCGATCGTGTTCCAATCCATCTCTTCTCCCCTCCCCTCCACAAGAAATCCTTCTCCCTCATTGCCGCCGCCCCTGTGAGGATCCCGCCGCCAACCACCACCCAATCTCCGGCCGGCCACCTTGCCGGTGACATCCCCACCGTCCACCCGACCCTTCCCTTCCACAAAGTTCAAATTGAATTTGGAATTTCAAATTTTGAATTCTTTCCTAATTTGGAAATCCACTTTAGGAAGGTTTTTCTTGAAGAGATTTAATTTCAATTTGAATTAGAAGGGAGTTATGATATCAAGTGCCATGTCATCACCCAAATTTGGAAGCCCCATTAGTTGATTTCCCCAAATTTTCCCTGAGCATGCCGCCGGCCTCACCTAGAGGAATCCACAATTAGTGCCCCCATTTATGGCATTGATGGCTCCTTCATTTGAATTCAAAATTCTCATAACTCTCCCTCTTAATTGCATTAAAACCTGAGATAAAATTTCAGGTTTTGTTTTAATCCCTCACCCCTCTCTCTCTCTCTCAACCCGCCGCCC
This sequence comes from Dendrobium huoshanense, assembly GCA_016618105.1. Classification (NCBI taxonomy): domain Eukaryota; kingdom Viridiplantae; phylum Streptophyta; class Magnoliopsida; order Asparagales; family Orchidaceae; genus Dendrobium; species Dendrobium huoshanense. The sequence goes on from CM028359.1 coordinate 90,667,071, forward strand.
CCCCCTCATTGGGCTTCCACGTGTTGTTTCCTATTCTAGCTCCAAGCCAAGCTGAAATCAAATTCAAATCCTAAATTAATTCTCTCCAAACATCATTAATTCTGAAATTTATTTCAGATTCATTGAGGAATTAACTAGGATTGAATTTCCCCAAACCCTAATCCTCTCCTCTTGGAACCCGCCGCCCATCCTCCTCTTGGACCCGCCGACCACCCCTCCTGAGAAATCCCGCCGGATTTGCTCCTCCCTCGCTTCCCTCCTCTTCTCAAGACAAGGAGTCTCCACTACATTCCCCTAACCCTTTTCCACTTGAAATTTCTACACGCCAATCATGCATGGCGGATCCGGAAGTTGACATTGGATTGGTGCTCGACGACGAGAAATATATTCACCCCATCCGCTCTCCCTTCTTTGACGTCGGGTTTGGATTCGACGAAACGGTGGAGATCTACTTAAACCGCATCCTACCCACACTCATCGACAGCATAGACGAGCGGTTCGAAGATTACGGGTGGACTATTGAAAGCACGCCGCCCGTGTGTCCTCCACCACCGGCAACCTCTCCGTGGCTCAAGACCCTTGGCATTGCAACTTTCCTCGTGGCATCGTTTGGTGTGCTGAAAATCTTCTCCCGCTAACCCTAGTTTAGTTGAGTGGTTAATCCCCAAGGTGAACTTCTCGTTATTAAATTACGGATTGTTGTTTAATAGCTTTTGGTGTTGCTACTATCGTTGTTTATCCATGAGTTTTGGTCAATCTACGCATACTTCTTCGCCTAAGCTAGTTAATAACACGATTTCTTGAATGATTTTCTTGCTATTTCAATAAGATATTAATTGAAATCACGTTGTCATTCACTTTTAATTTTCTTAAGAAGCTCCTTCGCATGTTCGTTCTACATCACTAAAGCCTAGATTAGTTGAGCGTATGGGCTCCAAAGGTGAAAGTTCTCTTTATTAATTCGTGGATTCTTGTTACCATCGTAGTTTTACAATATTCTTTGTGTTTCTTGAATTGTTTGATTGATTGAACTTGCTCTACTTTGCCCCACCAAGTTAAAAACCACGAATTCAAAGGATCAATCTTTTGCTATAAGTGATAAATTTTGCTTTGGGATTATTTGTTTAAATTGTTCTCATTAATTTCTTAAAGTAACTCCATCATCGCATGTACGTTTCACATCATGGTCACCCTTGTGATATGCCCTTTTTATTTAATTATATTGCAAGGGAATTTATCCCTTTAATTCATTATTATTATTGTTGAATAAAGGTAAAGATACTCTATTTCTTAGATTGGAGGTAGCTCGCAAGTTGTTATACTCTATGATCACTATAAATAAGAGCTCATATGAGATTTCTAATCAAGTTTATCCTAGATTTATTGGATTACTCTCTCTATCATTAGAATTAGATGATCCACCTCACTCTAGAAATTAGCCACAAACCCATTACTCTAAATTGTGTGAAACTTGACTTGCTATCAACCCATAACAATTGATCTAATTGATCCATGGTTGCCTTTGTGCAGCATGTTGAATGAGGGATGTGCATATTAGAAATATGAAGAAATAAACTAGGTAGTAATAATTTAAGAATGATGAGTATTCTTTTGCAAATGCTTTTCTCCACTCTAGATTCTTCCTCCTTGATTTTTTTGCCCTTCTCAGTAACTCTTAATTATATCTTGCTCTTAGTTTTAGTGCCTCCATCACCTAGGGTTGCATGTAACAAATAGATATATAAAGAGAGACCTTATTACATCACATTGGCCTCTTATTTTATAGATGTTGTTAGTTTCATCATAATCCTTTATTAAATATAATTTTTATTTTTAAGACAAGATAAACTAAATGATAATTACAAATTTTTGTGGGAGTTGACAGAAAATTTTGTAGCATTAAATTGGGTAAGATTGTAATTATTCACACACATCAATTACAAAATAATTTAGAATAAAAATTAAGGATAGAAATTAAAAGTTGGAAAACCAAACCTCACACCAGTACAAGGAGAATCATCCTTTGGAAGTTATTGTTAAGGCTTTATAAAGTCCTCAAACAATTCACATCAACAACAGAAAAGATTTGAGGGATATAAATTTTATTACACCATTATAGCTTAGTTGTTTTATATGCCTGAGGAGTCATACTCCTATTTTAAAATAAGCAATTCCTCATAATCGTCCAAGAGTTAGCCTGATACTGCAAGTTTCAACTGAGGAACTTGGATTCCAACAAAAATAACAAGTTAAATTCAATTTCATCTAAAATAGTAAATTTTCTTTTTCCAACAATTGCAGTTCCAGCTATAGTAGACACCAAAAAGGAGGAAATCAATAATTGAGCATTGCTATAGGACCACATAAGAAAATGCCAACAGGTGGAATAAATTCACACAGCGACAGTACTGAGAAAGGAACCACTTGAAAATAGCCAGATTGCCCTCAACTTTGGAGTTCTGATCATTTTCTAATTCCCAAAACACAATGTTAGGCCGGCACCTGAGCCGGCTGGACCGGTCCAACCTGGACCGGTCCTGGTCTACACCAGGCGAATAGGAAGGGGGGCGGAAAAGCTGAGGGGCCCACTTGGAGTCAATTTCAAATTGTGGGAGGGAAAATTTGAATTAAAAGGGGTATTTAGGTCTTTTGTAATACTCCTTTCATGTTTAATTAGGGAGATGAGGGGGGAATTAGGGTTATCTTGAATTTGAATCTTATTTGGAGATCTAGGTTATGGTTCTTGGGCTCTTGGCGTTGCCGGAGATTGTTGAGAGTCTTCCTTCCTCTCGAATTGAAGGAAAATTGTATCTTTCTTATTGTCTTGCTTATACTATTGGAATACAATAGATTTGTGTGATTTCTTCTCAGATTTCTTTCGATTCTTCCTGTTTTTTCCCTGTTTCTTGGCTGATTTCTGCTGTGGACAACAGTTTTACATTGGATCTACTTGGTTTTGGTGAGAAACACTTGGAAATCCAAGTGTTTCCTATCACACAAAAAAGGGAAAAAAACACGTGCGTGTGTGCACACGCACAATGAACTTAATGTCTTAGAAGGTTTACATTAGACCATACTATGTTATATAAGATAAACAAGTAGATTGAGTGAGCAAAATAGAGGGCTGTATATTTATTTAAGTTGTGAGTTTGAAAGGATTGAGTAGGGAATATAAGAGTTGAATTGAAGTGACTTGGAGTAATAAACCAAACTTTAAGAGGTAATATAAATTCCCATTTTAATATCATCATCCTAAACATGTTTTTCATTCAAATGAATGAGGAAACAAAATCCAAATTAATAAAATAACATTAATACATATAATCTGTTTTTCCACTTTATCAAGATTTTCAGGTTTGCCTCACCTAGTTTACCTAACAACTTTTTTGGTGAAGGGCGTTATAAACTATTCAGTTCTTTCTTGTGATTGATCTATGGCCATTCATCCATAAAAATTGTTACGGATTTATCTTTGGATTAACCCTGCATTATGCTTCTTGCGAATGCATCATTTGAGGTGAGTTTCATGTATTTAGATCTCCAATTAAAAGAATATGCTTAGATGTTAGTCTGCTAACAAGTCAAACTTGAATGAAGTTTAAAGTCCGATCAAACTTAACTCCTCTGTTTCCAAAGTTAGCTGAACAATAGGTGATCACAGGCCGGATATACATTCCCAATTAAAGCCTTGATGTGTATTTTAAGTAGCGGAAGTTCTTCAAAGACCCTCTCTCTTGCACATTTCAAATTTGGGTTTGCTCTTTGATTGGTGTGTATGCCCAATTAGAGAGTCACAGGGAATCGTAGTTTTTTCTATTTTACCAATAGTTAATAAGAGTAAAACGTTGTTATTGATCCTCCTTAGTTGCCTTTTCTTATTGATTATATCATACTTAGCCCTTGTATTTAGTTGGGGGTTCTCGTTAGTAATCGCCCCTCATCATTAAAATCTTTTCATTCATGCGACTAATATATCTATTTTCTTTATTACTTATTTGTAGCATATATTATATTGTTGTTTCTAGCTTTTAAGTTTTATACATATGATTTATTGTTAATTTTTTGGCTAATATTTTCTATTTCTAAAATGGTGTACTAAGAGCCCAGTTGCTTTTAGTTATAAAATGTTTTGAAAATTGATAAATTTATCATGTAAACTCCCCTCAAATGCGATGATTTCATCTAAAGTAAAAATTAGTGAAGATAAAAATTCATCCTCTATAACATATTTTTTATCTAAAAACAACCACATTTTTGCCCGTTTTTAAAAGAAAATTTGTTGGGAGCTCTAGCAAGCTCATGTACAATGTGCTTATTATTTAGTTCTTTTCCTATATTGAGGACTTGAATACAGGATATTTTAAGGTTTTTGATAATGGAAAAATTGATCTTACTTTAAATTCTGTTGAGATTTAAGATACTTAGGACATCAAGCTATCTGCTAAAGCTGCTTGATTTTTGTACTTTCTGGCAGGCACCAAAAGTTTACCCCTATGATAATCTGAGAGTGGAACTTGGCGGGGAGCCTTAGACTTCGCTCTTATGGTTTTTGTTTATCTCAGTTGACTCTTCTATGCGGCAAGCTATCTCAATTGGCGCTGCAAGTAATCCTCTGGTTTTATTCCATCTGAAATGAAACTAATATCTGTTTTAGTAACTTTGAAAACTTTGCTTGTTCTTGATCTTCCAGTAAAATATTTTTCTTCCTTCTTTTTCGCTGGTTTTAAATATTACTTGACCTTCTAGTAGTTGCTGCATTTATGTAAAGCTGTCATTGAAACCTGAAATTATCTCATTCTAAATTTTCTTTTTATTATGAACATAAGTTGCTTATCTAAAAGAGGCTGTTTGTCAGACTTATTTGAAATAGTTTAATTGATATTGTATTTGTTTTGATGTATGTCTCATCTATGGATTATACAAAAAAACTTTATTAAGATTTCTTGATGTGTTTTAAATCCGGACCTCTTTAAAATCACGGCGCTTGGTTTATTCACATATTTGTCAACTTGCAATTGGGTCAATCTTGTTAACTCAACTCAAATTTCACTAAGGCAAGCTTGAAGCCTTTAGGCTGGCAGCCTAAAATGAGCTGTACCCTAGCTCATTTTGCTTGCCTCTATCTACACTAATTGGGCCCACCCCTAGTCAAGTCAAAATCTTGATAAATTTCCTCTAGTATGAGACTAATTAGTTTCCCTGGCCTAAACCGAGTTAGCCCAATCTTAATTCAATTAATCTTCAGAGCCTCAAAGCAATTATATAGAAGTCAAAAGGATAGAAAGGGTTTCATCTGCCTATACTCCTGGTTTGCCTAAGAGATTTCTTTTCAACACATTCAAAATACGTTTTTTTTTTTTGTGTGACTTTGGTTTATCCATTAGTTTGAGGGTGTCTGATAGGGAGTACTTATGTCACAAGTAATCCTATCCCAAATCAATAAACAACCAATAGTAAAACTGCTGTCAACAACGAGAAAACAGCAAGAAAGCGAGAGAAATTGAGAGAAAAACACAAGTAAAGACTTGTATTCCACTAGGTGCAAAGCAAGATAATCAAGATACAATTGTTCTTCGATCCGAGAGGAAGAACGTACTCTCCACAATCTCCGGCGATGCCAAGAGCCCAAAACGAAACTTAGATCTCCAATGAAAATTCAAAATTCAAGATGAGGAGCCCCTCCCCCCAAAACTCCTAATTATACAAATTAATCATAAAGGACAATAATGGACTTCCTAAAACAGCCTCTCATTCAAAAATTTTCCCACCCCCCATGCGTTTTAGCCGCTGTTTGGGCCCAGCGGATCCCGCTCATGCGCGCGTTCCGCCTGGTTCCGCCCGACTTTGGGCCGTCGGGTGTAGAACCGGACCGGTCCAACTGGGACCGGTCCAGGCGTAACATTACTCCCCTCCCAAAAACTCACCTTGTCCTCAAGGTGAAAGGAGGGGAATTGCTCTTTCACTCTTTCAAATGGCTCCCAAGTCGCGTCGAACTCAGGGAGGTCCTTCCATTGAATCAACACTTCCTTGTTGCCTTCTTGATTTGATCTTACCCCCATAAGCTCGAGGGGCTCCAATATCACTTCCCAATCCTCTGTCATTGTTGCTGGTAATACGGCGCTAATTGCGTGCTCCCCAAGGGCTCTCCTCAGCTGTGACACATGGAATACCGGGTGTATAGTAGCATAGGGAGGTAACTTCAGACGATACGCTACTGCTCCAACCTTCCCCAAGATCTCATAGGGGCCAAAGTATCTCGGGGCCAGCTTCTAGTTCCTCCTGCTAGCCACTGATCTCTGTCTGTAGGGTCTTAGCTTTAAAAACACTTTCTCCCCCACTTCATATTGTATGTCTCTTCTGTGGGTATATGCTCGCTTCTTCATTATTTGTTGTGCCCTCTCCAGATGTTTCTTCAACTCTTCCAACACCTGGTCCCTCTCCTCTAAGTATTGTTCGACTGAAGAGACAGGTGTATGTCCCTTCCCATAATGTACTAAGTGTGGGGGGTCTCTTCCATAGAGCACCTTGAAAGGGGTCATCTGGGATGCCGAATGGTACGAAGTGTTATACCAGTACTCCGCCCACGGTAACCATTTAGCCCATTTCCTGGGTGTTTCAGAGGAAAAACACCTCAAATATGTCTCCAAACTCTGGTTAACCACTTCTGTCTGTCCATCTGTCTGTGGGTGGTACGCGGTGCTCCTCTTGAGAGTTGTGCCCTGCATTCTGAACAATTCTCTCCAAAACTGACTGAGGAACACTTTGTCTCTGTCCGACACAATAGATTCTGGAATCCCGTGTAACCGAACCACTTTCCTGATAAATGCTGCCGCCACTGACACTGCGGTGTAAGGATGTCGTAGGAGGATAAAATGTGCATATTTACTGAGTCGATCCACCACAACAAAAATGACTGTGAACCCTTCTGAACGAGGTAGGCCGTCAATAAAATCCATAGAGACTTCCTCCCATACTCTGTTTGGAAGTGCTAATGGTTAGAGCAGTCCCCCTGGTGCCATGGCCATGTATTTATTTCTCTGACACACCTCACACCTTGCCACCATCTCCTCAACATCCTTATACATCCCCTTCCAGTAGAGCTCCGATGCCAACCTCCTATATGTCTTATGTACTCCTGAATGACCCCCAACTGCACTGCCGTGGAATTCCTGCAATATGTGAGGGATGTGTACTGATGTTCGTGGCATCACAAACCTTCCCTGATAGAGTAGCCTCTCTCCCTCCAGATAGTACCCTGAATGATTGCTACTGCCCTTCACCAAGCCTTCCCTGACCTTCTTCAATTCTTCATTATGCATACTCTCTTCCTGGATGGCCCCCCAATCAATCATCAAAGGGACTGAAACTGCCGCCTCCTGAAGTTCCCCCACACACCTAGACAAGGCATCAGCTGCCTTATTCTCCACCCCCGGCCGATACTGGATCTCAAAATCATAGCCTAACAACTTTGACAACCACCTCTGATGTTCCTCAGTAACCATCCTTTGCTCCAGCAGGTATTTCAGACTCCTCTGATCGGTCCGAACAATGAAATGTCGTCCCAAAAGATAAGGGCGCCATTTCTGAATGGCCAAGACTATGGCCATCAGCTCTCTCTCATACACTGATTTCAATCTAGCCCTAGTCGATAGAACCTGACTGAAATATGCTATAGGCCGGTGATTCTGCATCAATACTGCTCCTAAGCCATACCCTGACGCATCAGTCTCTACCACGAATACCTGGCTGAAATCTGGGAGTGCTAGAACTGGTACAGTGGTCATGGCTTTCTTTAACCTCTCGAAGGCCTGGGTCGCTGCATCACCCCAGGAGAATTTGTCTTTCTTCAACTGCTCCGTCAATGGCCAGGCGATGGAACTGTACCCCTTCACAAACCTCCTATAGTATCCCGTCAGTCCCAAGAAACCTCTCAACCCTCTGATGTTCTTGGGTATGGGCCATTTCTGCATTGCTTCAATTTTGGACTGGTCAGCTGCAACTCCCTCTTGAGATACTATATGTCCCAAATATTCCACCCTTGATTGGGCAAAACTGCACTTCTTTAAATTCGCTCTCAGCTGATGTGCCTGTAGGATCCCCAAAACCTCCTTTAGATGCTCTAAATGTTCCTCCTCGGTTTGGCTGTACACCAAAATATCATCAAAGAATACCAGCACAAACTTCCTCAAGTGTTGCCTGAACACCCTGTTCATCAAGGACTGAAAGGTAGCGGGGGCGTTAGTAAGCCCAAATGGCATCACTAAGAACTCATAGTGCCCCTCGTGTGTTCTGAACGCAGTCTTCTGAATGTCCCCTTCCTTCATTCTGATTTGATGGTAGCCAGACTTAAGGTCCATTTTTGAAAACACCACCGCTCCTTGCAGCTCATCTAATAACTCATCAATCACTGGAATGGGGAATTTGTCCGGTACTGTCTCCTTGTTTAGGGCTCTGTAGTCCACGCAAAACCTCCAGCTCCCATCCTTCTTTTTGACCAGTAAGACTGGACTGGAGAAAGGACTCACACTGGGTCTGACGATTCCTGCCTCCAACATCTCCTTGATCAACTTCTCAATTTCATCTTTCTGAATCTGGGGGTAGCGATATGGTCTAACACTGATTGGTGACACTCCCTCTTTCAGAAGAATGGCGTGCTCCTGCTCTCTAAGGGGTGGCAATCCCTGGGGTGGCTGGAACACCTCCCTGTACTGCTGTATGAGCGGTTGCACCACCTGTGGAATGTCTCCTTCTTCCCCCACACTGACCCTCTCCAAACGTTGAAGCTCCACCAAAAATCCTCCTCCCACCTCCTGTATGGATCTGATCATGGATTTGAGAGATACGACTGCTCTTGTCAGCCCTGCATCCCCCTGGATCACCTTCCTCTGCCCTTCTATCATTAGCTCCATCCTCAGAGCACCCCAGTTGACCTTGGTCTCCCTCAGAGTCTGTAGCCATTTCATCCCCAGGATGACATCTGTACTTCCCAATTCTAAGGGGAGGAAATCCTCCCTGACCTGTAGCCCTTGGATGGTCAGGACCACTCCCCTGCAAATTCCTCTCCCCATCTCCACCTTCCCCGTGCCCATCATCACCCCATAGCCTCCTGTGTCGACTAGCTCCATCCCTAACTGATCCACGATCTGAGCAGAAATGAAATTGTGGGTTGCACCACTATCGATCAACACCAACACTTCGCGGTCAACTATCTCTCCTCTTACTTTCATAGTGTGACTCGGAGTGAATCCCACTACTGAGTTCAGAGAGACTTCTGCCACATCCAAGTGTAGCTTCTCCTCTCCTTCTGACCCGCTCCCACCTCCCTCTTCGTCTTCCTCTTCTTCACACACGAGGAGAACCTGAAGAGTTCTATCCTTGCACCGGTGTCCGGGCATGTACTTCTCATCACATCGAAAACATAACCCCTTTGCCCTCTTCTCCTGCATCTCCTTCTCGGTCAGTCGTTTGAACTGTCCCCCGTTTCCTCCTCCTCCCGTTCTCTCCTTTGGTGCCTCCTTCAGACTCCCTGAGGATCCCACCTTTGAAGGCAAGATAGTAGTCGTCATCCTGTGCGACCCTCCCGAATATTTTTCCCGAGCTCCTCTTTCAGATTTCTTCTGATCCTCCACCAACTGGGCTAACTCCATAGCCCTCTCTAGGTTCCTCGGCTCCAAGACTCTAACAGCGGTTCGTATCTCAGGCTTAAGCCCTTTCATGAAGTTTCCCTCCAGGGCCGACTCTGAGATGTGATCCAATCGGCTAGTCAAGTACTCAAATCTGTCCCGATAATCCGCCACCGTCCCCTCCTGAGTCAGGGCAAAGAACTGCTCGTAGAAATCTCCTCCCCCCATCGGCTCGGAAACGTTCTAATAGGCAGTCCTTGAACTCCATCCAACTCCGGATGGGCTCCCTCCTGTCACGCCACTGGTACCATGCCAAAGCCTTTCCTTCCAGACACAATCCTGCCGCCGTCAGCTTCTCATCCTCCGTCAACCTGTTGACAGCAAAGTAACGCTCCACCTTGTAGATCCAGCCATGGCCGTCTTCCCCCTCGAACACAGGCATCTTCAATTTCCTCACCTTGGGATCTCCCCGGTATCCTCCATAACCTCTCATTCCTTGCAAAGGAAATGCTCCCCAAGCGTCCCGGTCCTCCCTCCGATGCTGGTATCCGAGTTCGCCGTCATAATCCCCACTTCCTCTTTCAAAATCAGCACCTCGACGCTGAAATTCAGCACCTCGACGCTGATACTCTTCTCTCCTTTCTCCAAAATCTGCACTACCTTCATATTCCCCTTGCCTGCCTCCAAACTCAACACCTCGACGCTGAAAATCAGCACCTCGACGGTCATTTCCCATGCTCATCTCCTCTCTAGAGAGTGGCTCTAGAGGTGACATGTCGTCGTCCCCTTCAAGAATCTCCACCTCAGGATTCCTCCTCCCCGGATTGGGTTTGGATTTCCTCCTACGCCATGGCCGTCAGTAGTCTCTCTTACTTCCGATGTCTCCGGATTGGTCTTCATTTCCAATAGTTTTTTCATCATTTCTTCCATAGCCGCAAACCTCCCTTCCAAACTGTCATTGTTGGCAGAGATTTCCATGAACTTTCCCTCCAGATCTGTCTTCAGTTGTCCGAACTCGCCTTCTAATGCTTCCACCTTCTTTCCGGCCATTTTTCTTCTAACGGATCCCAAAAAAATTCTTCTTCCGGAAAGGAAACTTGCTGAAATTTCGGAATTTCAGCCGCCGGTGATCCCAAATCGACGCTTTGATACCAATTTGATAAGGAGTACTTATGTCACAAGTAATCCTATCCCAAATCAGTAAACAACCAATAGTAAAACTGCTGTCCACAGCGAGAAAACAGCAAGAAAGCGAGAGAAATTGAGAGAAAAACACAAGTAAAGACTTGTATTCCACTAGGTGCAAAGAAAGATAATCAAGATACAATTGTTCTTCGATTCGAGAGGAAGAACGTACTCTCCACAATCTCCGGCGATGCCAAGAGCCCAAAACGAAACCTAGATCTCCAATGAAAATTCAAAATTCAAGATGAGGAGCCCCTCCCCCCAAAACTCATAATTATACAAATTAATCATAAAGGACAATAATGGACTTCCTAAAACAGCCTCTCATTCAAAAATTTTCCCTCCCCCCATGCGTTTTAGCCGCTGTTTGGGCCCAGCGGATCCCGCTCCTGCGCGCATTCCGCCTGGTTCCGCCCGACTTTGGGCCGTCGGGTGTAGAACCGGACTGGTCCAGCTGGGACAGGTCCAGGCGTAACAGTGTCATAGCAAGATTCAAGTTAAAAAAATTTCTTATGTAGAATTTAGCCAAAGATCAAGCTTATCCTCACCATATCGCTGAAGTTCATCCTAATTAAGCCCATACTGTATGGTCAATATATCAGCCAGTTCCTCCATGGGCCGGAGATTAGTTCTGTTCCATTTAGGGCTGGAGACTTTATGCCTGAGTTCTTCGTCGGTACCACCTCTCAAAAAAAAAAAAAAAAAAAATTTAGAATAGGGCGGCCAAAAATGATGTGAAGTTGTGGGCGCTCTAATAACCATCAAGTCTTAACTGCATAATCGCATGAAATTTTTGGTCTCCTTTAAGTTGTTTGCTTGCTGAAAATGAGTAGCATAGAGAGCTCCATTACCAAGTTTGGTTTCAACAATTTTATTTTTTAGCAAGGGCTATTCTTGTAATGACTTGATCACCTAAAGTCACAATCCTCCTACTAGAATTATTATTACTAAAATTATATTTCATATATTCATTTTTAGATCTACTCAAATGAAAGCATTTATACTCTAAAGTTTACCTTCATAATTCAAGTTTACCTTCAACTCTCTCTCTGGTCTTATCAACAAGAAGAATATCATCAGCAAAAAAGCATGCATCAGGATACAACCTCATGCAAATGTCTAGTGTCAACATCAATGACTAAAGCAAAAAGATATGGGCTTAAGGCTGACCTTGATGTAATCCAACTGAAATAGAAAAATACATGGTCAAACCACCTTGTGTTAGGACACAAGTAACAGCTCCTACATAAATATCCTTAATGACTTGAATACAAGCATTATTAACCCATTTATTTTCTAGAACTCTCCATAGCACTTCTTTTGAAACTATCATATGCTTTTTATAAATCAATAAATATCATGTGTAGATCCTTTTTATTCTCTTTATACTTTTTCATTAAACATCTCAATAAATGTATAGCCTCCATAGTAGACTTACCCAACATGAATTTAAATTGATTTTAAGAAACGTTAGTATTACGTCTCAACCTATGCTCCATAACTCTGTCCTATAGTTTTAAAGTTTACATTTTAACTTAATTTCTCTATAATTCTCACAATCTTGTGTATCATTTTTATTCTTAAAAATATGATTATAATATATTAATTTAAAAAAGTATAATTTAATATCATTTATACTTAGAATTAATTATTAGGATAATTATGTACATATTATTTAAATATTTACTATATACTCTTAAAAAGTGTCAAGATAACATAATATAAGTTGAAGTACATGCATAAAACCCATTTCAGCAGTTTTTATGTAAGTGAACCGACAAAGCAAGCAAAAATTTAGCTAGGACAGAAAGCCTAAGAAATATAATTGTTGCCATCATTCAAAGAACAATTATGGCAGAAACAAATCAAAATGGGTCAACGGGTTGAGTTCAGGTCCTACCCGGCCTGATTCAGGTCCAAAAGGGTCAACACAAATCCGACTTTATTTTGCAAACGAGTTAGGTTTCCCAACCCGGGTCTGATCCGTACAGATTGTCGTGTTGACCTGACCCAGCCACAAACCCATCAAGTTTCCCAAATGATGTCGGGAGGCTTGACTGGATGCATATGAAAGGACTGGGATTTTGACTGCCTGGCCATTCAAAATATAATGATGTGTGCGTTGTTGCCATTTTGGGTTTTCTTGAGCGTTGTTGTCGTTTTGGACTTTAAGGCCTCCTACAGTAGGAAGGTACTAAGTGCAACTATGATTTCACAAAGCATAGTAAGCCTGCTGCTTTGGATTCATCGGCTATGGGTTGTATAGCTGGTTGTAATGTTGCAAGATGACGAATCCTTCTCAAATTTCGACTTAAAGTCAGGTTAGCGGGTTGACTCGGATCCGACCCGATTTTTAAAACGGGTCAGTAACTGCATACCGAACCCGACCTGTTTGTTAAATGATTCGACTCGAACCTGGATTTCAAGGTTGGGTTCAGGTCGAGTTATCAAGTCGTGTCAATAATTGACACCCCTATAAACAAATTTTATTAGATCAAATCATGTTGTTATAAGTGTTTTCACTATAAATTAGATTTGTAAGGAAATTTTTTATATAATTACAATACAATGTGTAATTCATTATGTTTTACTTGCGTTTTAACTTCGTTTTTACTGTACTTTCAATACACTTTTACTGTGTTTTGTTGAGCTGTTGATGCTCTTTAGCTACATTTTCACTGTGTTTTTACTGCGCTTTTGGAACACACTATTGTAAGCAAATTGTATTATTTTTAATCATGTTATTATAAGTGTTTTTACAATGAATTAAATCTATAAGAAATATTTTCTGCATAATTCACTTCGTTTTAGCTACGCCTTTGTTCCACTTTTATATCGCTTTCATTGCACATTTGTGGTATTAAAAAAGGAACGCAATATTAAAAAAGGAATGCATTATTATAAATAAAAATGAATGTAATATTAAAAAAATGAGTTTATTATTTTATTAAAAATTATAAGTATATACAATATAATTACAGAATTAATCAAAGAATACAATATAAAACAAATCACTGATAATACAAAAATATACAAAAAAAATATGTTTAGTTTTTCATTGAAAGAAATAGAGCGTATGATAATTCAGCAAATTTTTTTGGCATTTCATATTGTCATTTTCTATGTTCAGCCCAATCCACTTTTCTTTAATGAATATTATGCATGTTGATTTACCTCATGACTTCTGACAGAATTTGCTTGTGTTTCGGATTTGATAGGGAATTATTAAAATTCCTAACTTTGTCCTAATTAAAAAAAAAAAATACATAGTTAATATAAAGAAAAACATAGTGAAATCACAGCCAAAGCGCGATAGCAAAGGCACAATGAAAAAGAAGCGAAATGCGCTGTTAAAAATGTAGTCATATATATTTAAAGCTATGCAACCTACTTTTGAAAACTAAAGAAGTTGTTATATGAACTAATACCATGAAAGTAAATGCACAACAAAATCACATTGAAAGCATAGTTAAAATGAGGCTAAAATGAATAAAAAACAACATAGAAATTTTAAGCAAATAAAAATAACATAGCTTTTAGAATTAAATAAACATATGTGAATATGCAGGAAAAGTACATCAAAGGAGCATCAAGTTCTTGCACTTGTTTGCATGTGAATGCGAACTTTGTACTGATTGGAATGTCTAAGGAATTAAGTGAAGCGTCTGAAATATTGAACGAGAGAGAAAGTGAGCAGTGAAATGTCAGGATAACAAGTAAATGGCCTAAATTTGTGCTTTTGAAATCTTACAAATTCAAAATTTTTATCTCTTGGTCGGATCGAGTCAGTCGTGCCGACAATACATAAATAAAAAATGAAATCCAATTAAATATCCACGTGTCCACTCCACATGTTTATATTTAATTGGAGTCCGGACACAGAGCTACGTCCATACTCCATACTGGATAATTTCTCCTCTTTATGGGGTTGTTTGACAAAAGTTGGATTTAACTTTAGTAGGATTTAGAAAATCATGTAACTCATGATTTAATAAATCATGGGTATGTTAAAACCTAAAAACTGTTTGGCATAATAGTTTTTAAATCCTATGAAGCCGTTTGGCATGTAATACAGGATTTAAGGCGGTTGATTCATTTAAAAATTAAATTTAATGTGTTATGAATTTAATTACATATTAAGTACTAATTATTTATTAACTTTAATTTTAATTATTGTTAACAAATTGTAATAATAAATAATTTAGTTACTAATTATAGTATTATTTATTAAATTGCTTGTTTATAGTGGTGTCAATTCTTGTCACGACTCGATAACCCGACTCAAAAAATTCGAGTTCGGGTCGACCTATTTAACAAACGGGTTGGGTTTGTGTTGCAATTTCTGACCCGTTTGAAAACTCAGGTTGGATTCCGGTCAACCCACTAACCCGATTTTGACCAAATTTGATCCAAAATCTAAGAAGACTTCTTCATCTTCGTGCATTACAAGCAGCAATACAACTCATAATCGATGAATCCAAAGCAACAAGCCTACCAAGCTTTGCGAAGTCATAGTTGCATTAGTACCTTACTACCTTCCAAGTGTAAGAGGCCATAAAATTCAAAAACGGCAACAACGCTCATGATAATAAAAACTCCCACCCTCATTTGACTGGAGGAGTAAGAATCCCACCCCTCTCGTATGTGTCCGACAAGCCTCACTACACCGTTTGGGAAACCTGATGCATTTGCAACATGTTAGTGGGTAGAGTCGAGTTAACCCGAAAACTCACGCATTTTCGAGTCCGAGTTGGTAAACATGACCCATTTATAAAATTAGGTTGGGTTCGGGTTGAACCGTTTGGATCTGGCATAGACCAGGTTCAACGCGAACCCGACCCATTTGTCTGTTTTGACACCCTACTTATTTATATGTTAATTTAATAAGTATTTGAAATTGAATTATTTTAATAATTATTTATTCAATTAGTTAATTTATTAAAATGACTAATTATTTAACAAATACTCCCAATAATTTTAATTAATATTTTTTAATTTGTTTTAATTATTCATTATATTGTTATTTATCTCATTAAGCATTGAAATATTCTTGGTACTAATTAATTATTTAATTGATATTTATAATATTAAATAGTAATTATTTTATTTGAGGTTATATTTAATTCTACTAATAATTTAATTAATTATTTAAGTATTATTTAGTTAGTTTTAATTATAAAGTATATTCTTAATTATATAATTTTTACAACTCATTAATTATTTAATTATTATTTATACTAATAATAGTATATTTAATAAATTCTATTTTAAATTGTATTAATTAAGTTAATTATATTAGTTTTTAATTACTAATTGTATTACCAAATATTTAAATAAGTTAAATTAGATATTTAGTTTATGCACTAATTATACAATTAGTTATTTAATTAATTTACTTAGTTATTGATATTTAAATTATATTAGTTAAGTTTATAAGTAATAGTTTTGAGGTGTCGAGGGTTTGCTTTTTTATATTCTCTTCTTCGGTGTTGCTGTTCGGCAAGAGATTTTTCTTGGGGGGTTAAATCCTGAAAACTGTTGGTAACATTCATGATAAATCCAGTTAAATCATGTGTGACTGTTTGACAGTTCAGTTTATGATTTAAGGCGGTTAAAAGAGTTGACATACATTATTATGATAATTATAGCACGTCAAGAAAAGTTTAAATAAAATATAACAAAATTTTATTAATACTAATTAATTATTATTTATAATATTTTAGAATAATTATTTTTATTTTAGATCATATTTAATCCTATTAATTATTTTGAAATAACTAATTATTTAACTAATAATTTTATCAATTATTTAAATTGTCTAGGTTTTATTTTTCCCTCTTGTATTTCGTTCGGCTTTGTTCCTTCGCACGAGTGTAGAATTTTTCACGGGTTCTTCTTGGTCGCCGTTCGACTTTGCTCCTTCGACGACATTACCTTCCTTTTGGATCGGAAGTTACGACATTTTTTTTTGATCTGAAGCAACAACGGGAGCTCGCTTCCTGTGAAGGTAACTTTCTCCCTTTCTTGCGCTTCTTCGGCCAAATCCCGTAAATCCGCCGAACCAAAGGATTTCGTAAATCCGGGATTTTCCACGAAAAGAGTGAATTTTCCGTCAACCTCGGCTTTGATTTACCGTGAGATTTGATTTTGCATTTTAGTCCGTTTGGCTGGATTTCGCCCAAATCAGGCCTTAAATCCGCATACCAAACAGCCCCTATGAGTTCCATTCACAGCGTGATGATTTGCCACTATCTACGCATGGATATCCCTATATTTCTTATGTTTACGATCTGGAATCTTTGGATGCCCTGCATGTTATAAGACAGTGGCAGCTGCCATTAAAATGGGGATTCATAAGTCTATCATCATAAAGCTTCTCTACTTGCCTTATTTGATGGATTCTATTACCGTCTGAACCCTATCCATTTGAGAAACGAGTATATACATGAAAATATTGGACTAGTTCCAATGGCAGATAAGATTAAACAGGGTCACCTTAGATGATTTGGTCATATAAAATGTTGTGCTTTAAATGAACTTATTAGGATAGTAGGTGTATTAGATTTGGCTAATGTTAAGATAGATAGAGATAAATCTAAAAAGATTTGGTTAGAAAGTATTAAAAGTAATTTTTTTTATTAAATTTAAATGAATAGGACACAATGGAGAAAAATGATTCATGTAGTCAATGCGATGGTGTGAGTAAAAGATGGGTTTTGTTGTCGTTGTCATTAATGGTTTGAAGTTGCATTATAAATTGAACTTATTATCTAATCAGCTAGTTTTCTTTCCCACATGGTTTACTATCGATGTAGTTTGTAAAGAGAAAAAAAAAAGCAAAAATTAGAAAAGCTGATAGGAGCAAAAATGGTGTAGGCCATATTCTTCTCTTGCATGTCTATTTCTATAATTACTCTTCTTTGGTCTTTGTCTATGCTCTTTGTAGTGCCTTAGACTTGTCTAGGGTTTGCTTTTTTCTTGTCACCATCTTTATCGTTGCGGCTTCGTCTTTGTTGCTTCACGTTAAGTTGAGTTTTGAAAGAGTCGCTAAGAAAGCTTCTTCGCCTACTTCGAAAATGTTGTTATGTCGGATTTGAAGACATGATGGGAGCCCTTTCGCGCGGTATTAAGTTTGTTTAGGATTTTGTTGTCATTTTTGCTCTTTGGAAGGACTTAGGCTAAATCTTGCATCCAAAGTTTGAGTTTTATCCTCTCTTTGCGGGTTTTAATTTAATATAGATGTGTTCAAGTTTAATTGACTGTTTTATATTATTTTAATTCAAATACTCTTATTTTCTTGTTTTCTTATAATGAAAACAAGTCTTTTTTATATTTAGTGATCTTTCATTTGTGAAACTTATTTTTCTTTGTGTAACTACATTGATTTCATCATTGAATCCTAGATCTTTTAGTGTCCCGCTTCATAGAAAGAGCAGACAATGGAAAGATGGTTGAAAGTTGCGCAAAAACATACTTAAAAGAAAGTTAACTCTTCATGTATTCTAAACAATGAACGAACAAGCAGGAAATATATTTTTTGTTCATATGGTTGAAATAAGGCTAATGATAATGCCTACATTATGAATTCTTTCTCATCTCTAGTTTGACATGGAAAATTTTAATTGTGCAAGGCCCTGACATTTCCTCACTTTTTTATTGTATTTATTCACGTGCTTTGTGTTTTACATTTTGATTTTTCTCTTTTACCTACCATTAATTTTGAACATTCTATGGACCTTTAACCAAT
The DNA here is from genome assembly GCA_016618105.1 of Dendrobium huoshanense. Lineage (NCBI taxonomy): Eukaryota > Viridiplantae > Streptophyta > Magnoliopsida > Asparagales > Orchidaceae > Dendrobium > Dendrobium huoshanense. Next base: position 90,685,626 of record CM028359.1, read on the forward strand.
CATAAATTTCCTTTAGTTTTCATTAAGGAATGATTTTATTTTTCCTTTGTCACTTTGCAGTTCTCATGTTTCCTATACTAGATTTGGGTGATGATTTATTGCAACTGCCAAAAACCACAGCTGGTAAAACAATATATTTTTCTGCTTGTTTTCATTTTGGGCTGGGAAAGATCATTTGATATTGAATAATGACATTTTGTTTTACATTAAGATCCAGAGACCTTACATTCAAATTTCAATGTACGGGATGACCTCTTTACACATGGTACAACCGTAGGTAATGTTAAATGTTCACTTACAAATTTTTTTTTTGCTACAGCATTTTTTTCTTTTCTTGGTTATATGTTCCATTAAATTCAATTGCAGGAAGAAATATTAAATTTAACCCCAAGTCTCACATTAGCAACAATAGAAATCCACGCAAGCCTTCAACATACCGTGCTTCTGAAGGCCCATCTTCCATCTCCAAATTTCACAATGCTGTAGATGGTAAGTGGCCCGTGGAAGGATCATTCTCTAATTAAGCCCCTAATTTTGTGCTTTATTTTCCCTTGTTTATTGTATTGATTATTATTTCTTCTAAAATCATGGCAGATGAGCATGTGAAAAAGGTTCAATCAGAGCTCCAAGACATAAAAAAAAATGCAAGAGCCAATTATGGTAATTATATGGACTCATTAAATTTGGATCATCTAAATTGGATTATCTATATATTGGTCTGTTGCCACAAGTGTATCTATTAACTCGATTGATATTGTTTCAGAATATTCTCAGTTGGATTCGCTCCCTTGTCATAATGAATCATTAGATGCTCATGGTTCCACTTTGTATGCCAATGACCCAATTGAATCATTGGAAATTAAGGCTCCTAGTTGTTTTCCAGCCCATTCGAGTGAAGAGAGGGCATGTTGTCTTAATTTTAATGATTTGGAAGTTCAATCTCTTACTGCAAATGTCCACACTGTGGAAGCAGAGCACACAATAGATGTAAGTTGTACTTGTAACATCATGAAGTATGTCATAGATTTTTTTTTCAATTAATTTTATTATTTTTAATTATAAATTATTAAATTTCAAATCCCAGCATATTGAAGAATCAAACCTTGAAGAGTGCGTCCTTCATATTGTGCAAAATGGTGAAGCTAGAAAATCATCAATGAAAGTTAGATCGGGTAGTTTGTGAAAGGATCATTCTCTAATTAAGCACCTCGAATTGCTAATTTTGTGTTTTTGTTTCTCTTGTTTATTGTAATAATTATTAATTCTTCCAAAATCATGGCAGATAAGCATGTGAAAAAGTTAGAATCAGAGCTCCAAGACACAACAAAAAGTGCAAGTGCCAATCATGGTAATAATATGGGACTCATTAAATTTGGATCCTCTAAATTGAATTCTCTATATAATGGGTTAGTTGCAACAAGTGTATCTATTAACCCAATTGATATTGTTTCAGAATATTCTCAGATGGATTCACTTCCTTCTCATAATGAATTATTAGATGCTCACGATTCCAGTTTCTCTGCCAGTGACCTAATTGAATCATCGAAAATTAAGGCTCCCAGTTGTTTTCCAACCCATTCGAGTGAAGAAAGGGCATGTTGTCTTAATATTAATGATTTGGGAGCTCAGCCTCTTACTGAAAATGAGGATCTTCACACCATGGAAGCAGAACACACAATAGATGTATGTTGTAATTGTAAACATGTATCATCTCAAAGTGTAATATATATATATATATATACATTTCATTAATTTTATTGTTCCTTGAGATATTAATTATAAATTTCAAATCCCAGCATATTGAAGAATCAAACTTTGAAGATTGCACACCCAGTATTGTGCAAAATGGAGCTGGGAAGTCATCAATGAAACTTAGACCACGTAACAAGAAGTTGAAAACCAATGTGGAAAATTTGGCTGGTACAGATCAAATTGCTAAAAAAATTATTCCAGAAATTGATGATGACTATGATGGTGATAGTTATAACGATGATGATATGCCTAAGCAAAAGAAAAGGAAGCTACCAAGAAAATCAAGTAGCAGAAGCAAACACTCAGAAGTAACTGGTTCAACGGCTAATGATACTCCAAAGAAAAGGCTTCAGCATGGTAGCAGTCGTTGCAAAAGTGCTAGGAGGCAAGGTATAACAGTAACTTTTGAAGATGTGGTCCTAATAATTAGAGCAGGCAATTGGATGATATATTACTAATCCATTACTTCATGCATCTATAGTGAACGAGGGCCTGCTTGAGATTCCTGAGGATGAAGTCGATAGAAAGAAACTTGTTATAACGGATCTCATCAGGCGTGCTAGTTTCAAGGAGCGAATATCCGTAAGTCTTATTTTTTAATACTGTAATCTTCTCCTGTATGCTGCTGTTGATAATGATTCTTATTTACTATTACTATTTTATGATTATTTTGCAGAGCAAAGAAGCAGCTGCTTCGAAAAATTCCTTTGTCGATAAGTGGTATGATGATAATATCCTTAATACCCTTTAGTATGATGAACTTTTTGCTTCTAAAGCTGTGGACTATCCTGACATTATTTTGACTGAAATATGTATAAAACAGCAAATAATGATCCATTTGAATTATTTGAATTAAATAATTCATAAAGCCTATTGAATATGTTTCTGATCTTGTTTAAGTACTCATGAGAATAAGTTAGTAGATAATAATATTGTCCATTGTCTTATTGCCTTAACAAAAGTAGTGTTTAATCATGAAGCTCTCAATATCCTCAATGGAAGATAGCTAGATTATATAACTGAATGATACGTAGGAAGTTTCGGAACTTCCACCGGGAAAAAAATGTTTGGTTGGAAATTAATTTTTATAGTCGAATAATAAATCGATTGGAGTGCGGATAAATTTAAAGCCCAAAATTTCATGACCAACACTATAAGGGAAATTGAAAACTTTTTCTCTTGCTTCGAAACTCAACTCAATTTGAGTCTTTTTCTCTATGATATCAAAGTTTGATTGGTTTTTTACATTTGCTAGACATTAAGAATGATTTTCTAATGTAACCTTTAAAAGGAAATATGCATGGAAATAAGACCTGAATTTGATAATCAGAGAAACTCCAATAAGGCATTCAGACTTGAAAAAGCTTTATGCTACAGCAAACAAACCCTTGGTGCTTGGTTTGACAGATTCTCTAAATCTGTTGAAAAGTCTGTGTACACTAAATGCTAAGTTAATCACACTATTTTTATCAAATATTTGCATAAAGATAGCATTGGTGGTTCTAGTCATATAATAGGTGAATTTATGTTGACTAGTGACTTAAAGAAGAACTTATCAAATTAAAAGGGATTATGGCATAGAATTTGTGGTAAAAACTTAAAAAATCTATATTTTTTTTATTATCTAGAAGTGACATGATCAAAATAAGGTATTGTTATTTCCTAAAGGAAGTTTATTCTTGATCTACTTCAATAAATAATAATATATGGATGTAATCTTGCAGAAACTCCAAAAGGTCTAATTAAGAAAATTGGGATCACCACAAATAGAACACTCTTTGATAAATGCAGGTATCAATGCCTTGCGCAAACTCATTTATTGCTCTCTCACCCGTCCTATTATTGTTTTCCTTACTAGTGTTGTATGTCGATAGATGAATAACCCTACTTATGACCATATAAAAGTTAACTGTATTATATGATACCTCAATATGACACCAAAAAGGTATGTTAAAGTCATCTGATAAGGAAATTGAAAATCACATATGTTAATTGAGGTACAGATGTATTAGCTCGAAGATCCACTCTTGCTTTGTACTTATGTATGGGAAAATCTAGTTAGATGGAGAAATAAGAAATAATTCATGATCTAAAATAATATTGCTGAAACTGACTATAAGGCAGCGGCACTTGGTATTAGTAAGAGAATGTTGTTAAAAGATTTTTAGAAGAACTAAGAACTAAAGTGTCAATTAAAAAGAAAAATATAAAATTTTAATGTGATAATCAAGCTGCCATAATTTTTGCAAAAAAACTTGTCCATGGTTTGATGACAGGAGGATACTTTGGAATGTAGTTGCAACATCAAATGATATTTTTGAATGAAATGTTTGAATGAAACCCTTTGCATTTTAACAATACATTGGAATGTAATTGCAATGTCAAATGACATGCTTGAATGAAATCCCTTGCATCTTAATAATACATGCCGGAGGTTATTTTGGGGTATGGTAGCAACATCAAACGACATGCTAGAATGAAATCCTCAGCATCCTACAAATGCATGCCATAGGTCACTTTGAAATGCAATAGCAATGTCAGAATGACACACTAGAATGAAATTCTCGACATCTTACAGGTACATGACGGAGGTCATTTTGGAATGCAATAACGATGTCGGATGACATTCCCGTATAACGTATTCTGTAAGTTACAACACGTGCATATGCAACATATTAGCATGTTTTATTGAATTATTATGCATGTTGCAATACGTGTATGAGGGCATTTTAAAATATCTGACACTAATCAATTGCATGGGCAACTATCATTTGAAGATCCGCAACGTTATATTTAGGAGCTTGTAGACACCTTATAACCGCTCGTACAAGTGTTGCAGATCCGGTGACATGGCGTCAGACTTCACTTATTGCGCATTGTCAGTGCATTTTAGCCCACTTCATCTTCGGCACGTCGCTACCATTTTCTTCAACATTTGACCTACGGGATTGTATTTTAGACTCATTATTTTGATACATGCTCCCTTTTCTTATTCTTCCAAAGATCAGATATTCAAGTCAACTGGTCCTTACTTGAGGGGCAACTATTCTAGTATCCGATATGCACATGGTTCATAGAAGCTTCTTATATGGCTCTAGAATAGTGTACTCGACGGGTCTGTTCTATGCATTTATAATACACATGTAGGACATTGGGTTGCGAGGCTTGATTTCCAGATATTCGCTCTCAATTCAAGTGATGCAGCATATCTTCAGGAGTCTTAATATTTTTTAAGAGATGATAGAATGACATTCTTGTTAAACTATTGATTCCCCGATTTTACTTACATGTGAATTGTAATGTTGTCACCCAACGTAGCCATGAGATACTTCATTGTTTTGATGTTGGCTCCGTCCTTATTCGTAGCAACAATGACATGAGCTGCATTCTGCTTCCATTGATAAGTTACAAGCACACCACTTAGTCCAGCAAGCTCCTCTATGATTGCCTTTTCATTCTTAGAGATCGGATTTATAAGTTATCCTATCATTTACTTAAATTGTATAAGGATGTCTAAACGAAATGAGGTCATTTTGTGATAGATGAGATATCATAATATGAGGAGGACAAAGGTTCGGCTGATACATCGTTAGATTCCTTATCTTCAATTTATGATGATGTAGTCTCCTTGAAGTATGGACATAACAGAGTGCAAGAAGATCTTTAGTATCTCGATGACATCCTAGTATTAGATACACACATGGGACATGGAAGGTTCTTATGTAGCTCCAAAATAGTATACTTGAGGAGTCCATTCTATCTATTTATGATGCATATGTAGGAAACTGAGTTGAGGGTCCGAGGGACTTGATCTCCAGATCTCCACTCAAATAGTGCGGCATTTCTCTAGAAGCCTCCATGTTTCTGAAGGGATGATAGAATGAGACATTTTCTTAAACTGCTCATTTTTTTATTCTACTGAATTATTTAATTATGCATGCTTAATGTAGTAATTGGGACCTTTTTTTGGTGACACATCAGTGTGTTTCTTGCAACAACTTGTAGATACTTGCGGTTGTTTGAAGTCTTCAGTATTTTTGTGAATATGATACTAGAAAAGACTATTACATACAATTAAACACGAAAAAGACCAAGAAAAAAAGAAAGAACTTATAAAAAAATTCTTGAGGAATACAAGAATAACCGCTATCAACATTATTCCAAAACGAAATGCCCTTCAAATACCCTTTGGGCACAAAAACGGGCAGCCTTATTATTCCTCCTGGGCTTATGCACAAAGAGCACTTTGTGAAAAAACTTTATCCAGTTGAAGAAATTTCTATCCTGCGGCCAAGCTCGCCATTACTCATGCCTTCAGAAGTTCTGCATATACTTTATAATATTGCTATTATCCCCTTTCACAATGATTCCATTGGCATCAAACATCTCTACCGAAACAAGTTGCTAAATATACTTGATTGACATTAGTTCAACTTGAGTGCTATCCCAATGTGGAATAGCCCATCCAGCAGCCACCAGAAGCTTGCCATTACTGTCTCGAATAACCAGTCCAATACCTCCAGCATTATTCAGAAACAAGGCCCCATCAACATTAATCTTCAACCAATTCAGAAGGGGAGACACCATATTCGGGTTGAATGAAGCCACATTGCTCCGAAATTCTGAACATTGAATCCTGATTGCACGCCTCAATAACACTAGAAGCAATCATGGTCGGGGTGTTAACCTGTCTGCCGTGCTTCTTGGCATTCCTATTTCTCCAATACTGGTGGGTTGCATAGCAATACAAAACTGCCCAAGTGCTACCTTCTTCTTGACAATTACATATACCATTCTTGAGCTCCTGCAGCCTTGTAAACCGAGGAATTAAAAATCCCCATTGTTCTAATTTATCAAATGTAGAGAACAACTGCTGACATCCAACCGTGACATGATTAATATCCTCCAATTTTGGACATCCAAACGGACATCTGGCATCATCTACAAGACCCCTAATACTCAACCACTAATTAGTTGGGATAATTTCCTTATATACCCGCAACCAAAATAATCTTTGCCGAGGATGGAGCTTGAGCTTGTATATGTTGGTGATCTGATCATCAATGCAGAATTTACTATTATAAGCAATAGCAGCAACAATAGTTCCAATGGGACTCTTAATCAGTTCCAACTTATCATTAGACTCGTCATTCTCAATAGATATTTCAGTAATTCTGTTGACAGCTCTGTCCCAAAACAAATATCCAACTGCTGTATGTCCCAACCATCTTCAGGGGTGATCATATCAGCTACTTTCCTATTCTCAAGTATATCAGCATTGCAGAAAGTAGGCCAGTCGTTGAGTGCTCGATCTTGAATCCACACCTGATTCATAACATCAATACTTCTCTCATTCCTTATACTCCAGCGAACACAATTTCTTAGGCTGGATGCACCTTCACATATGATCTTCCAACCAGCCGAATCCCCCCTTTTACAAACATACTCCCAAAGTTGGTCTCCATATTTATTTCGCAAGCATTGTTGGACCAAGTGATTCGGCTTAGACACAAAATCCCAAGCAATATGTGCTCTAAGAGGCCCAATCCAATCAGATGTAGCGTGAATGCCCAGACCTCCCACTCTTTTAGGTTTGCAGATCATGGACCACGAAGCCAAATGCAGTCCTTTTTCCCAGGGTTTTTATCCCAAAGGAAGCTACGGCTAATCTTCTCCAGCTCCTGCAGTACAGCCTTTGGCATAAAAGAGTGAGTCATTGCATACATTTTCGCAAGCATTAAGGATGCATTTATCAACGTGACTCTTCCAGCCAACGACAAATGACGGCCCCCCCTAGCCATTACAAAATTTCGGGCTTTTTGAATAGTTGGAGCAGAATCTGCATTGACAAGCCGTTTCATAGACAACTTAAATTCCCAGGTAATCCAATTCCTCAACCTTATGAAATCTAGTCATCCTGGCCATCCTGTTTTTCTTCCACATCGGAACAAGTTTGCTAAAAACAACCGCTGATTTGCCTTGATTAATCTTCTGGCCAGACCACGAACAATAATCTTGCAACGTAACAAGAACATTCTTTAAGTCATTATTGGCTGCACTTGCAAAAATCAGAATATCATCATCATATAATAGGTGAGAGACTAGCGGTCCCTTAGAGCTAATAGCCACCCGATTCCCTGATTCTTCTGATGCAAAGCAGTAGATAACAACTCCGAACAAAGAATGAACAAATATGGTGACAGCGGGCATCCCTGCCGAAACCTGCATTCCGCTGTAATCCATTCATAAAGCTGGCCATTAATGAGTACTAAAAACCTAGGGAATTTAATGCAATCCAGCACCCAATTAGTGAACCGAGATGGGAAGCCCATTCTATTCATTACCATCTCCAGCGTTATCCAGCTCATCTTGTCATATGTTTGCTCCATAATTATTTTAAGAGACAAAAATCCTTTCGTTGAAGTGGACACCTTGAATTTGTTGATCATTTCCTGGGCAAGCAAGCAATGATCTGAAATAGAGCGACTTGGATCGAAGGCTGCTTGCTCTTCAGCTATATGATTCTAGGCAAAATCCCTTTCAATCGGTTGACTAAAACCTTTGCAATAATCTTATATACAAATTGGCAAAGGCTAATAGGCCTCAATTTTATTGGATGATCCGCCTTATTTACTTTAGGCAAAAGAATAATAACCATGTCTTTCCATTCTTCGGACATACATCTCGATCGAAAAAATTCAAGGCAAGCATCTGTCACCTGTCTTTCAACAATACTCCATAGGTACATGCTTTGAAATGTACAATTATTTTCCCGCAGGTACTGAGGCACACACGGGTACTTAGAGTTGTTCCCATCACGCTAAGAAAAACGTGTACAGGGCTTACCCGCCTCATCGCGGTTGTCTCACCGGATTCCATCCTACCACGCTAAGAAATGCATGTATAGGTGGTTTCCCGGCTCATGACACATGCCGAGAGTGGGGTTGGGAACTTTGTACCTTTCACGAGGGTGACGTCAACAGTGGTGTTGACGATTGTATCGATGTTATCGTCGGCGTCAATGGCAGTGTCAAGGCGATAATGACATTGACATCATCAAATGCATGTATATCGAGACATGAATGTCTCTTTTCTCATTTTTTATTCTTTTTCTTTTTTCTTTTTCTTCCTTTGTTCCATCTTTTTCCCCCCTTTTTTTCCTTTTTTATTTTCATTTTTTCTCTCTTTTTCCTCTCTTTTCCTGGAATAATAATAATAATAATAATATTATTATTATTATTACTATTATCATTAGTAAATAATAATGGTTAATAATACTAATACAATAGTATTAATGCTAATAGAAATTTAACACAGAGAGATATTACAGAATTTTACCTTTGGTTTTCTTTGTGAGTGCGATCAGATTAGAGAATTGAGTTGAGATGAGTTGAGTTCGGTGGTTGGGTCGGCAGAGGAGTTGGGCTTCATCAGTCGGTTTGGGAAGAGTAAGAGGACGAGAAGTGGAGTTCAGTAGATGTTCGGCTACAAGCGGAAGAAGAGGGAGATCGAGTTAGGCGCATTTTGTGGCTGTGAGGGTAAATAGGGCAGAGGGAGGCGGAGGACGTTCGAGTAGATGATGCTTGATTATAGGGGCTGGAGTGGGGATTTAGGCAGGACTTGCGAACTGCTTGAACTGCAGGCGGCGTTCAGTACAAGGGGCGGGTAGAGGTCGTGATAAGCGGTTAGGTCGTCCGATTGGGTCGTGTGAAGATCGGTTTGATTGGAACAGAGGGTGGCAGCACATTTGTTGTGAATGGAAGATGGATGAAAGTCGGTAGATTGAGGGGCTAGGGGTGGCTTCGACTATTTGTTGTGGGTCGAATAGAGGGACTTCAGGCAGCTGAATCCGAAGGGGCATGGTCAAGTTGAAGAAACATGAAAGGATATTGTCGAAGAATGCATTAAAGTCGTAGGGCTTAAACCGAAAGGTGACGTTCGCTTGTGTGCTAGATGCATCAAAGGTAGGAGATGGGTCTTTGATTAGAGGCCACCCGCGGCTGTGGAATGGGATTTGGAAGTGCAGACGAAAGTACTTCGGTTCGATGAGGGTCGAACGAGTTGCGTTTGGCTGGGGTCTGCGACAGGGAGTTTAGAGGCTTGTGGGAGCAGTATTTTAGCCAATCTACGTGAGGCTAGAGGGATCAAAATAGGTTATGATAGGGCTTTTGCGCACGGATCGGTCGCAGGTTGTCAAGGCTGGACGTCATATGAAAGGATCGAACAACAATAGAGAGATTTGGTCGAAGCGAGCTTCGATTGCTCGTGTGGTTGGATCGAAGTAGGTGGGCGGCTGGGTCGGTCGATCAAGGGTCACGGGTTAGATGCCAAAGGCGTGCGAGACTTGCAGGATATTCACTGCTCTTATGTGTGAGGATTTTAACAGAGGAAGAGAGATCGAATACTTCATTTCTTCCTCATCTTAACGACATAAGCCGTGGTTTGATTGAGGTAGAACGAAGGTTGTGCGACGAGGACAAATTGAGTGGGCATTAGATCGTGCAGAGCTTGTCGTCCACTTGAGAATTCGTGGTCGCACATTCGGATTGCTGGCGAGGTAAGGCGTCAGATCTGACCATGACAGATATTTTTATTTTATTTTAATTCAATTAATAATAATAATAACATTTAATTACATATATCTCTAAACGAGAATTTGACTAAAAAATGCGCAATTTCTTTGATTTTTGTGCATTGTTGCCTGAAAATCCACGCTGATTCCTTCACGTGAATTTCATTGGACAAAATTATAATGCATTCTTGCTATTGTCGATGTTCTGAGCACAACGACGAAGTCCATTTTACGATCGGACGTCGTTTAGGCAACATCGCGCATCAATTTCTTCGATATGTGCACTGTTGCCTCAGGATCACGCCGATCTCCTCGCGTGGCTTTAGTTGAACAAATTTATAGTCACTTTTGGTATTGGAGACGGTCCGAATATGACGACGAAGTCTATTTTGCAATCAAGCATCATTTGGGTAATGTCGTGCGTCATTTTCAGGCATCAGTCACTGATTTTGAACGGTCTCGTTCGATTCGACTGTGAGGTGGTCCCACTTGGGCGAATTCAACGGCCTAATTGCAACGACACTGTCCGATTTACAATTGGAGGTCGTTTGACCCTCCAAGTGATGCGCCGTGCTGATGTGCGTGTCACTTAATCCGCCGATTTTCTCTTTTTTTTGGTGCATTTCAGGGTAGGGGTCAACACCAATTTAAGATTGACGAGATAAGCTCTATGTTTGCTTGGATTGTATGATAGAGATCATACAATATTAAATATTATTCTGATTTGATTTCTTGATTTTAGGTCCAAAAATAGATGATTTTCTTAAATATTTTCAAATTTCCTACAATAGAATTGGAACAAATTTAAAATTTCCAATTTTTAAAAATAACATATAATGGTGAGCTTAATTTAAAATAGCAAATCATATACGACGATATTCATCCAATATAATTTATTATTTTTTAAATTGATTTTAATTTTTTGTTGATTAATGTCACTTAATTATCTATTTTTTTTAAATCATAGTATTATTGTTCAATACGTCCACATTGTAATGTACAATTGGTTAGAAGATCAAGTGTTTTAATTAACTTCCAATTTATGTTTTAATTTATTTTGTACTATTGTGTCGTTGTGTTTGGTTGTTTAGCTCAGTATATTCTTATACAAACTTAAGAAGATTAAAAAATAAAAAATTATAAATTGACACACATTTCACTTTTTGAGATCTTGTTGTTTTTTATGGTCTTCATATTTTTCAGTTTTTAGCTCAATCAGCTACTTTTTTTTATTATGTCTTTTATGCATCAGATATCACTTTATCTATTGTTTTTCATTTTATCTGAAATGTTAGTTTAAAAGCAAAAACCTGCACACATAACTATAATTTAAATAAACATAAATAATAGTGTTTATGATCATTAAAACTCTAGTGTGCACACCAAGCTCATGAGATCTAACAACAAGCATGACTAATCATGGCAGTGTGGAAAATGAACAAGACTCCAATGATAATGATAGAAATATAGACATTCAACAAGAGGGTCGAAGAATTAATTATCATTCCTACATGAAACGGACGCTCCAAACCAGATGGTCAAAAACTGACACAGAGTTATTCTACCAGGTACTGTATCCATTTGACAAATATGCTAGTTGAATAAATTTTATAGCATTAAAAATGAATGAGAGAATTATTAGATTACATAGAACTTATTGGAAAAATTTCATACTGTCTTCTACTTCGAAGTCTTAGAAATCTCATGCTTTTTACCACTGTATTCCTTATATCATCTACATTCTAGATGTCTCTTTGAAGCAAGCTTTTTGTTCGTTGTCTCAAATTCTGAGAAAATGATACTTCTTTATGTTAGAATTGGTTTTCTATTTTCTTTTTTGGTATTGCATCAGGCTATCAGACAATATGGAACAGATTTTGCAATGATACAAGTACTCTTTCCTAATCGAAGCCGTCAACAAGTTAAAGCAAAATTCAAGAATGAACAGCGCAAGCATCCTCTGCAAATTGCTGATGCTTTAGTTCATCGCAGCAAAGGTTTTCTATTCATATTCCTTTTACATTCCCAATTGCCCTCATGAAACTAACGCTTGAAACCCACCTGAATTATGTGATTTTTGTTTCAAATGCTTGAAATATTTGAAATATACTTTTTCTATACTACTAGACGTACGAGTAAAAACTTTTTTTTTTTCTTAACTATCATGTTTAGCAAGGGTCGATTATGTGTGCTACGTAGGAAAACACCTCATATTATCTTTACGTGAATTTAAAATTTTCATTGAGGGTGTTTGTAGGAAATGGTTTGTGCAAGCTTTGTTGCCAGTGCAAAGATTGTAAGGTGAAACATACTCGTGTTGAAGCAAAATTGGTGGGCCATAGCTGGCATTGTTGGTTATTTAGCACAGGGCCGGGAAGAAACTAGAATTAACACTAAATTTAGGGTCTTAACATAATGAATGTTATAGAAAAAAAATTTTGCTAAATGGTGGGAGGCTCGAGTTTTTCAAAATTAGAAGATTTTTACTCTGGACTTTTTCGTTGAAAGTGGTTGATGAAACTCATGCGACTAAAACTTCTACTGAAAAATACTAGCTGCCTGTGTGTTCTTTCCACATTTGAAACTTTTTTAACTATCCATTGTGCCTTTCTCGCTAAAATTTCTTATATTAAATTTATGCATGCAAAATCATTTCAATCCATCATGCATCCAAAGCAAATTTGAAAGGTATAATTATATTTAAATATTGCCATTAGCGAGATCTCATGAGTTAATTATAGGCAAGCAGAGAAGAGGGGCCAGTTAGAGCTTATGATGTGGGAAAATAATTTTTATATTTATACTTGCGTGCACATAAACAAAACCTAACGAGTAACCAATGATTGGTTAAATTATCCAAGGTATTGGATGCAAGAGTGTCAGAATTTTGGACAAAACTTGTGGGCATGTTTCATCGTTTTTCATTTCTCTTTGCCGAAATTATTCTCCAAATAGCTGCAATCTATCCAAATGGTTAATTCATTTTTCTAGATCAAAAGATGAAAATATAGTTGCACGAGATGCTCCCTTGTTTCTTGGTTTGTGAGGGAAATATATATATATATATATATATAGAGAGAGAGAGAGAGAGAGAGGATGGATGAAGGTCAGTACTTGTTGCCTTTCCTTTTTGCTACCAATAGACAGTAGAGGAGAGAGAGATTGGAGGAGGAAATTTATATATCATATTTGAAAATTGAAGTTCCATATAGTTTAATTGCATCGGAAGTTCTTAGTTATAGTACTACAAATTATTAGCTAAAAATAAATGCAAGAATCGAGAAGAATATTTCTTTTATATTCGAAAGAGAATCATCTATTTTAGATTTGTAGGTAATTAATCTCCAAATACGAGTATTAATTACTTTCAATCTTAAAATTATGATAAGGATAATAACAAGATGTAAATACTAAGAGAAAATGATCAAAATGGTCTATGAGAGACCAAAATGATCTCAAACTCTGTTGAGTTACTAATTTGATCCCTCAACTCTTTAAAATAGGACTTTTTTTTGTCATAATATCTAATGTTGGAGTTAATGGTGTTAAATGTAAGGATATTTTGATCATTTTTTAATTAAACATTTACTAAATATAATTTTGAAGTAATTATAATTTTTCTAAAAATATGTATTAAAAATAATTTTAGTTTTAATTTCAACAGTTTTATTTTATAAAATATGATATTTATTGATTTAGAAAAATCAAATGCAAACATATTTTATTTACTTATTTTCAACTTAGTCACACATTTTTACCTCACATATTTTTACCTATCATATTTGATAAAATATGACTAATTTTTTTTTAAATCAAAACTAAAATTATTATTAATTTTTTTATTAAATAAATGTTTAATAATTTTTTATAAAAAATAGAACTACTTGAAAATTGTATTTAGTAAATGTTTAATTAAAAAATGGCTAAAATGCCTTTAAATTTAACATCGTTAATTCCAATATTGGATTTTAGGACAAAAAATGTCCTATTTTAAAGAGTTGAGGGACCAAATTGGTCCCTCAAAAGACTAGTGGATTATTTTGATCCCTTACAAAGAGTTGAGAGGTCATTTTTATCCTTTTCTCTAAATACTAACATTTAACTCTAAATAGGTTGAAAGCACTTACAAACCTTCTTTTGGGCCTAATTAGTCAGCCCCATGGGGATTGATTTTTCCTCTTTGAACCAGCCATTGCCAAGGTACTTTAGATTTTGGTCATTAACTAGCATGCTGGTAGTTCATATTCATTTGGATCACCACTGTGAGGAATTAAGGGGGATTGTTTAAGGAAAGTTTTAATTATAATTGGGAGGGAATTAAATAGGAAAATAATTCTAATTTGAATTCAAATATGAGAGGGAATTATTTAGGGAAGGGGACTGATTTGGGAGGGAATTATGGGAGCCTATTTAAGGCTAATAATAGGGTGATTTCAGGATTATGTTTTGGAGTTTGTTGAATTTAGTTTATTCTTAGGTTATTTGGGCTCTAGTCAGCGGCTAGGGATTTGGGAGAAACATATCTTCCTCTGCAATTGAAGATCCAATTGTATCTTGCATTTCTCTTTATAGTTCTTTCAATAAAAAATATTTTGGGGCGATCTTCTTCCCAATTTTTCGTATTTCATCCGCTGATTTTTATGAAAAGTGCATCCACTTACTATCATTTTTTTCTTAGGAGTCAATTGACTGATTCTTTTAGTCATGATAATAATCTTTTTTATTAGAAATAATTTGTTTTCAACAAGAATAGCAGTCCATCTTTTAACTGACATGTCACAGAATAAACTTTTGCAATTGATTGTGTCACTAAGCTTTTCCAAATTTCATGACAAAATCAACGGAATTTTGGATTGGCAAAAAAATAAAATTCATTCATTTCATCAATAAGATTTTTTGGGTTCAACTTTTGATATATTGGTCGAAGATTCAACCCAGTTAGAATAAACTTTTTAAATGTTTGCGGGATGAATTGTAATGGTAGCTCCCATCTTGTTTCATTTATAAAATCAAATTGACACAGATTTATTTAAGATTTATTGGTGTGAGTACGATCATCAAATAATGCTTATATTAGGATTAATAATATAAAAGCTTTTAGTCATAGCCTCAACATATGTCCTGTAATTGAAGTTAATTGTCTTTCATTGATTGTTTGATCATTATAAAATTGCTTTTATTCTCCCTTTTGGATATTTTGAATGTAATGTTATGTCGTTTGGGCTTAATGTCCATGTTTACCACATCAGTAATATTTGATATTCATTTTACTGTTTTCTCTCTATTTTTTTAATTCTCCTAATTTTTATAATATTTGAAATCTTTAGATGAAAGAGGTTTTTTCATGATGTCTATGGAACCTAAAATGTCTGGATACCTCTTGTTATAAAATTCTTTGTTACTTTTTAGCTCTTTTATTAGAAGTGCAAGGATTATCACAAATAAATTGTTTGGAAAAAGCACCTAATTGCTTTTTCTCGAAAATTCTCTCTCTTATTTGTTTATTTAGTTTAATATCCGAACAAAGATGTAATCGTTCTTTGGTACAATTATTGATAATGTATACATAAGTTAATAAAATAATATTGGACATTTTCAGAAGAATATCTAAAGGTTCATTTAACCTTTTGACAAATGTGGATGGGAGTTCTTCAATAAATTTTTGCTTCCAATAATCGTTGTTGGTATTCGGAATATTCATAATTCTACTAAGGAAAACATCTTTATACTATCTAAAATAGGTTGATGCCGAACAACTTAATTTCAATAAGAGAGATTTAATTTGTTTACGATTGTCTTGAAAATATAATATGAAATCTTTAAGGATATTATGGATTAATGAATTAACATCCCCATCATTTCCCTTAGGATTGTCGTCTGATTTAAAATCACTTAGAATTTTTTATAGTCTTTTAGTTAGGTAATTATCCCACCAAATTTTTAATTTCTCATAAATCCACTGACAATAATCTTAACTAATTGGGGAGTAGTTTATTTATGAGACATAGAATAAATAAAAAAATAAGAAAGAAACTATTTAGCATAAGAGAATATCTTACAGATTTATTACGCTCCAGGGTATCTGACAGATTCCAAGAATGAGTCTGAAACTTAGCTCACCTTATAACGAAAACATCTCTCATGTAGAGGGAAAGGAGAAATGGATCTCGAAACAATATTGTTTTCATTTGGAGAAACATAAAATTAAAAAAAGGAAAAGTATCCTAATAACACAATCTTTTCTAAAAGTAAAGAAACAATTATTTCTTTATCTCAAGTGAGCAATAATTTTCTGTAGACATTTATGAATGATTGTGTTCTTTTTTTATTAAATTCTTCCTTTTCTCGATTGGTTTCTCATTATGAAGATAGTTCTGTTCAGTTGATTGAAACATTTTATCTTAGTTTCCTTCTGAAAACAGATGGGGTAACTATTGTAGATAGGCTAGCATTATTCTAGCCTATATTTGCTCAGGTTTTTCATTAGGATATTTGCATCGAATTGAATCATGCATTAATTTTAATGAGAATTCATCCTTCTTAGGAATCAATAGGCTGATACTTTTATTCGTGATAATAACCTTTTTTATTTGCAGTAATTTCTCTTCCACAATTATCAGTCCATCATTTTATTGCAAATTTGCAGAATAATTTTTTGCAATTGATTTTGTCACTAGTGGGATAAAGGCTTGATGTTGTTTGTATTGTTGATTGTGTCACTAATAAATTTTCAAATTCCATGACAAAATCCAAGGAAATTGGGCTTGGTAAAAAATAAAATAAAATTCACTCATTTCATCAATAATATATTTGGGATCAAATTTTGATATATAGGTGAAGCCTCAATCCTACAGGATAAACTTCTTAAAATGGCTGGGGGAAGAATTTCGGTGGTAGCTCCCTTCTTGTTCCATCATTTATAAATCAATTTGGCATAATTTTATTTAAGATTTTTGGCACGAATACCATCATACATGATATATATATATATATATATATATATATATATATATATATATATATATATATATATATATATATATATATATATATATATATATATATATATATATATAGGGCCATGTTGATGCACTCCAATTGAATCTGCTTATATAATTCGATTTAATTCTTCATTCCAATTATTTGTTTAGATCATTCGCACTTCGAGAAGTTCATTCAGCACCTACAGACTGTGGCAGAGCAGAAATCAAAAGATACTGCAACCGATAATACTGCCCAATCAGAAGATGAAGGAGATCAAAATGAGGTTCATCATCTGAAATTGTTTCCTATGCTATACTCTTGAAATTTTCCTCGTTTGCTACTTATAATTCTCATCATTTTGCCATTACTTACTACTAACAGGAGGAGATGCAGCACGTTCTTTGAAGTCAAATGATTTTGCTCAACATTCTGACACGAAATAAGTATTGATTTAAATTTCTGAGATTCTGGCTTTGAGATGCTTCTTGATTGAAGTTATTGCTTCACAATTTTGTTGAGGCTGTGTACAGTTTGTAAGGTTTTTTCTCTTTTAGAAAGCTGAGGTTGTATTTCATTAGCCTCCCTATAATGTTATAATGGTTATTGTGAGAATGTTTTCAATTAAGATTATTATTGGTTAATTGCAGTAACAAGTGCATTTTTTATGTTTATTATGTTAAAATAACGCATGTCATCGATGATGTTTCATTTTATTTTAAGGCTGTAGAAGTTTTCTTTGTGTTCTTTGAATTTTATATTTTTTAAGATATTATTTATGTCATTCTTACTAAACTGATTATGTTGCCAAAGTAGGGCCTTACTGTTAATGATTTTTTGTGGATGTTTAATAAGAGCAAAGCACGCCAACAAATCGAAGATTTGGAACAATCTTGAAGGTGTAACACCAAAAATGTCTGATGCGAGAAGTAAAAAACAATAAAAAATTTTGAAGGTTAAATGTAGATTTGTTGGGCGAGCAGAGAAAATCTTGAAGGTGATATATTCTGATTGACCACCGGACTGTTCGATATCCACATAGAATAATTGCCTATATCGGCACCAAACTGTTAGCATATAAAATTAAGTACCTAATAATTGTTGAATTTGATGAAACTTGAACAAGGACTGCGAAATGGTAAAGTGTTAGTACTTTTTTGTGCCATTAAATATGATAATTATATGAAAATATGTAACTTGATAATTGGAAAAGAAATTTATGACAAGTTAATTTGCTCTTAAATTTATATGGCCTACTGTTTTAGCTATGATTACTTTTAGTATTTAAGATCTTAGAAGGAAAATGAGCTTGTTGATTAGTAGTTTCAGGATTATATTTGAGTTTATAAGCATTTGTTTATTTTGAATTTTATGTAGTAAGGACTAGTTGATTGTTCAGTTCTATAGCTTCTATTTGTAGTCATGTATTATAGTGTAGATATATTTTGATGAAATGAAAAAAAATCTTATGAATGAGCTTATTTTCGATACTTGGATGCTTTTAGTAGCAATGTAGTCTCTGTTATTTTTTTTTTTTTAAAATGAACATTAAAAGTGAATCTAAAACATTTTAAAATTTGATCTTTAGAATCACTTATCATAGCTCAACACGATAAGACCTATCCTGGTCGGGTTGGGTTGTGACATATAATGCCTTTATTTAAGTCTTATCAATTAAATCACATATTTGTATCAATTATATTCAATATCATGTATCGATCATATAATGTCATGTCATGTGTGCAATCTATCATATATGTGCATGTTATATGCATATATAATAATTGTATAATGTATGCAATATAAGCAAGATATAACACCTTGCTAGCTGTTGTGTTTTGCATGTATCCAGTCTTGTAGGTCAAACCTATATAAATCAGTCTCATATCACATATTACAAGTCAGTGAGATTGCTTTCTTGTAAGAAGTCATTACTTTCTATCCTTCAACATCATATCATATTAATCAATCTCCTTATACCTCCCTTTTTTTTATATTTTTTAGGATTATACCATAAATCTTATTTAAAGGAAAGTCGTTCGGGTCACCCTCCTATACATGGTAACATGTCTTAAGCAAACCTTAGTTAGTTAATTATTTTCAGCCAACCTTTCTTGCCCTTTTTCATACATGCAATATTCACTATATATGTAATATACCAAAAATGCACATTGACCATACTTAACAATAAATGTTATATATTACATGTCCAAATGTAGTATATTTTTTCCTGATCATTCTATAAATTATTACTATTACCCATTTAAGTTAAAATATCATACAACCAAAGATTCCCAATAAAATTTCAATATCAACCAGTCAATATACGTAGGAGGATTATATTTATCACATATCAAAAGTTACACAATGCAAAATTATTAAAATGAGAGAGAATGCATTTTGATCACTTTTTGGAGAAATGAATCTAAGAAATTGAAATCATTGAAAATAAAAGTGGGATTTGGATTACCTAACATGATTAGAAGACTTTTTTTTTTCAAACTGGAGTAATAGACAAAAATGACGTTAAGCAGCTTTCTCTCTCTACTCTCTCTCTTTCTTTTCCCCTCTTCCTTTTCCTCTCCTTTTTCCTTACCTCACATGTCAAGCGAATGTTGGGGGTGGGGCATAGATAAAATTTTTTTCATTGTACAATGTTGGGGCACTCTGCCCGAAATGCCACTACGCTCCAATTAAAAAATTTTAGCTTGTTCAATTATTCATTTTATAATTATTTTTAAAATTTTTGGGTAGTTGCAGCTTATGTAAAAAAATTGATATCTATGTTGAACTTCATGGAGAAAACACAATCTTGCATGCAAAATTTGATTCATCAATAATTGAAAAAACTTGAATACTATTGTATAAAAATACCTCATGATTCATCAATAATTGAAAAAAACTTGACATTATAGACAATATATACTCATAAACACTCGGCATACCACTTGTGATGGTATAGGACATCTATTTAGAAATTGCTAAGGAAAAACTACACACATAGCACTTTAATTTGTTTGGATTCTTGGGCTCACTTGTGCACATGTATCTATTATTTCCTCTAAACAATTTGATCATGTCATTTACTCCATCTATGGACCTAAAGCAACATGGGTTCCCAAACTAACAAATAGAATTTTTGTGTAGGTTCGCTTTCAATCTAAAACCAATAAATGCATATAGGACTCGAACATTGGATATTTGAGGCATATGATGAGAAATCATTCACTATACACTTTTTGGTAGTTTTTTTGGTAATAGAAGATAGCATGAAGATAAAAATACTAGGAGCCAACACTATTGACTAAGGCTCTTATGCTAACGAGAAAGTCCTATCAGCTGCTAGTTAAAACAACAATCTTATCAGAATTAACCCGCTTTGTGATGGTGGGTATATAATTACATTTCCGTATCTCATTCTTTAATTAAACTATTAGATGAAGTATGAACTAAAATGTTTTATATCTATAGAAACTAGACAATAATATTCTTTTGTATACATATATTTTACACCAATTTTATTTCAAATCAAACAGTCCGAAGTATATAAATGAATAAATTTCAATAATAATTAGATAAATAGATGAGTTTAAGTGCTATCTGTATAAATCCCCCTTTCTATTTTTATTCCACGCGCGATTCGAAGGCACGGTCCACGGTCCACGGTCCACGGTCCACCTCTGTTCATGCTCTTCCTCTCTTCCCTGTTCTCCGCTTCTCCTACCTCGCCGCTCCACTCCGTTCTTCCGAAAAACCCTAGCAATGGGCTCCGAATCACACCATCTCATCCACTCCCTCACTGCCCACCTCGCGCTTTACCATTCTCACATTTCTAACCGTAACACTAATCCTAATCCTAATCCTACTTATCGCGTCTCCGTCCTCCGTTGGTTCTCATCTCTCTCTCCCGCTCAGCGTCAGGCTGCTCTCACCATTTTCGACTCCTCATTTCTTCTCATCCTTCTCCAGATGCAGTCGCACCTCCACCGCCAAGGCCACTCGCAGTTCCTCCTTCTCCCCGACCTCCCCTCTCCTTCCCCCTTGAACCCATGCCTCCCCTCCCTCTCTTCCCGCCCCTCTCGTGGCCTCATCTCCCGCTCTGCAGCATCCAACTCATCCGCCCTGCTACTGTCCAACTCCCTCCGTTTCTTCTCTTCCACCTCGTCTGGTGTCGTCCTAGCGGACGCACTAACGGTCTCCGAGTCCCTTGTTACTGATGTTGACCGCTTCGTGGGTGTCATGGATGGAATTTCTGGCGGGAGCTTTCTTTGCGAGGAAGTTGAGGTGCTGGGACTTACTGTGCAATGGATGGAGTTTTCATGGCTGAAGGATATGGGGTACTACAGCTTCGAAGCATTTGTAGTGAATCGGCTTGAGGTGGCCCTGAGGCTGGCTTGGATTAGTTCTCAAGGAGGAAAGAAGCCCAAGGAGAAGAGGATGAAGGAGAGGGCTACAGAGGTTTCAGGGAAGGCGGCTAATGTCTTTTGGAGGATGAAGTGTTGTCTTGATTGGTGGGTTGGATTGGATCCCCGTACAAGGAGGGCGACAATTTCAGCTTTTTTTGGGAAGGCATCAAAGACTCTGGTACTTATTTAATTCCTTAAGTTTTTCATTAATATAGATTCCTAGGAAAACAATTAGTCCTCGTTGACTGATGTAGTTCCGTATTTTGAAATCGAGTAGAATCCAAAGTTATCACCTTTTTAGTACTGTGGATTTTGGCGTTGGTTTATGTTTTGTTTGAATATCTAATGCATTCTTAAATTTGGGTTGTTTATGAAGAAACTATATGCGAGCTGGCAAACCATTAACATATACCAACACATGAAATATATATATATATATCACCAAATTATAGACTTTGTTCTTGTAAGGCAGTGTTGGTGATACTTGTTTAGTTTATTCTTAGGATTTTTAAATGCTATTATTATATCACCAAATTATGTTTTTCCTAAGCAAATGGCAATTACAAATTTCACTAATCCATGGACATACATCATTTCTTTTTTATGACATGAATATTTTAATACATTGTGTTAATGCTAGGGAGTTTTCTGAAAGTGATGCGCTGCATGGCCTGAATACAATAACATGTGTGCAAGGGGCTGCTACACTGGTGCTCGGGTGCAATGTTAAATAGGCAAGGTTCCCACATCATAGATGGATGTGGGCAAAAAAGCTATTCCATGAAGTTAAATTAGGATAGGAATTTGAAATATAAGTTTCTTACAGACAAATTAATGGAATTAATAGATATTATGATTCATAGAAAGATAAAATATTCTATCAATTTATGAAACTAACTGGATTGGAGAGAAGGTTAAAGAGATTGATAGTTGAGGATTTAAACTATGATATTATGGTAAAAGTCATACTAGAAATGGTGTATGTGTGATTATTGATAAGAAAATTTAAAGGAAAATATTGTAAAAAATAAGAGAATTGGAAATATAATTATAACTTTAAAGATTGTTGTTGATGTTAAGATTATTAATATTATAAGTGGTTATTGGAGGATATTTAAATGGACATGTTGGTAGAGAGATAGATGATTTTAAAAACATTTATGGTGGGCCGGTGGCTATGAGTTTGGAGCAATTAATAAAAGTAGTATGACCATATTAGATTTTTCTTTAGCTTATAATTTTGTAATTGTTAATACCTTATGTAAGAAAAATGATGAACATCTCATCACTTATAAGAATAGATATAGTAAAATTCAGATTGATTATTTTCTTATAAGAAAAATAGATTGTTAGATTGTAGAGGTTGTAAAATTATTTTGAGTGAAATTTTATGTATTTAACATTGCTTATTAGTTTAGGACTTCAAAATGTAGGGGTCAAACATAAAAAATAAAGTAAAACGTTATTTTAGGATTAGATGGGGTATTTAAAGAACATTAACAAATTTTTTTTTGAAAGTTAGATATTTGATCTTAAGATTTTGTATGTGCATGAGGAAGCTAATGTTACGTGGGAAAAATAGCTAGTGATATTAAGAATATTGCAAAAGATGTGCTTGGAGTATCAAAGAAAAAATCCCTTAATAAAAAAAATAGCTTCATCTGACTCGAACCCGACACCGCAAAGCTTCATCTGATTTTTCGGATTTGACGATTTGTGTACGTTCACAAGCCGCTAGGCATCTCCCGGCTCCCGCAAGGCCATACGCGACATGTTTTCACGCAACGTTGGCAAGGGCTGCAACGCGACAACGCATGCATGTGGCACGCATAGTCGAAAGCCGCAAGGGATGCAGCCTGCAACGCTAGCATGGTCGCACGCCGGCAAGGCCACCTGCAATGCCGTCAAGTCCTAGGGTTTGCTTCACGCAACCTAAGGTTCGGAAGTTACGATAGCTCGACGTTCCGCCTGATCGTATTCACCTGCTTTGCGTGTGAGTTTAAGTTGGTTTCATGTCGGATCGGGTCAGCCCCAAAACCTGACATGGGTCGGGTTTGGGTTGATATTTTTGTCCTGTCTGCAAAAATTGGCCGGGTTCGGGTCGTATCAAACAACTTCGGGTCATTACCGGGTTCTACCCAAACCAACCCGCAACCTGATTTTGACACAACTATAAATCCTGAATTTAGACTTGGCATGACATGACATGACATGTGGACAAGGATCATAGCTAGTTTTGAATAGTCAGGACATTTAAGTCATATAATGTTGGGTTATTTTTTAAGAAGGATCTTATTACATTATAGCACGTGCATTTAAATTTTTTTAACATATATCTTACTAACAAAGATTCCTGAAAATAATGCAATCTTGGATATTAAAAAGAGAAGATTTCCACGATAGTTTTTACTAGAGTCTGATATACAATGTTGCATAGTTCTTATCCTTTATCTTTTGCTGACTTTAGTATTTGTGGTTCTGTTGGCCTGCATTGTCATAGTGGCAATTAATTTTAACTTGCGATCAATTCTCATATAGTTTGCTAAAAAAACTCTTTTTTTTTTGCATTACTTCGTATGCTTCAACACCACTAACTTTTGGAAACTTAAGTTTGCAGGCCAATGAGATAATTAAGGAAGAAAATGCTGCTTTGAGCAATGGGTTTGGTTGCTTAAACATCGGAAGAAACATGGAATTTCAATATGGTGACTTGCCATCATGGAAAAAGGCTAAACAAGCACTCTTTGAAAGTGATGTAGAACTTGGTTTGGATTTTCTGCCTATTGCAACTTCGAGAGTACCAAATAATCTTGCTATTATATTGAACAAATTGCTTGTTGTTCATGCCATGTCCAATGTACTTTTAGCATGGCAGTTGGGCAAAGTTGAAACTGAGAAATTGTTCTTTGGTTCATTGGGTTCTAGCCTCACTGTTTCTGAATGTATAAGTAGGAAATTACAAAGATTTCTCATTGATTTTCATTCTATATTTATAAATCATGAACTTATGGAGGATACAAAACTGAGTAGTTTCCCCGAAAAAGCTGAAGAAAAGTATAATTTAGTATGTGGGAAAGGGAAAGGCAAATCGCATTCTTCAAAGAAATCTAATGCTATGCCTAAGGCTTACAATTCTGCTTCTATATCCCGGGAAAGTTCTATGGTATTTCCTAGTTTCATTAGCTCCAAAGTCTATTTCCTCTATTCTTTATATTTTCCTGCGGTTTAATTCTACTTTTGTATTGTAATCAATTGAAAGGATTAAATTTACAGAGACTTGATTGTAGTTCTGAGCTTTGCTGCCAAGGGAGCACTTCCTCTTTGGTTGCTAGAAGGAACATAGATGGCGTTGTTTCTCATGCTGTAAATAATGCCCCTGAAGTGAAGCCTTTAGCTGCACAAGAAGAAATGGTAAAGCTTTTAGCCGTGTTCTTTGTATGGCCTGTTAAAGTATTGAAAAAAAACATTATTTATTGTAGGACAATTTAAACGCGAGAGTTTCTGTTGATGACAAAGAAAAGAGTGGTAAAAGAAAAAGTAGAAGAAAAGGGGCCAAAAATAAAAGCTCTAATGTGAAGAATACCGGAAAATCTAAACACAAAGACAGTAAAGGCACCAAGCTGTCTCTTGATGCTGAGAGGGAACTGACAGGGACAATTGGCCATGTGTGTAGTTCAAATTCTCGGCTCAAAGCTGATGATATATCATCATGTGACAACCTTTTGGAAAAATCTGTCTCTGACATTTCACAGGAATATGCAATGGTGGATGTGATTCAATCAGAAAAAGGCATCCAAGAAGATCAGTCTCTTTGTTTGACTGAAGGTAGATCTACTACTGTTGAAGAATGCCATCATAGTTCTGGCAAAACAGGCAGTGATATGTTGGCATATGTTTCACCTTGTCTTGCAAAGAGTGAAGAGCCTCTACAAACCACTTATAGAAATAGTGCATACCCTGACAAACAGAATGATCCTTCGATGGAAACTGCATGTGGCTCTTCTCTGCGTGCCTGTGAGCTTGATAATGTGGTCGCTGAGGAGAAGCATGTACATAAATTTTCTTATGCTGCAAGAAGCACTGCATCTTATGTTTCAAAGGAATGCTACCGTACAGCTGCCGATAAGCAATGTTCAGTAATACACAATGTTGGCAGTGAATTCCATTCATACAGAGACACAAATTTCATGGGAGGAGCATCATATGAATGGCCCAGCATAACTCCAATTCATTTTTCATCTATTAATTCACATATCCTCCCTGCTACTGACAGGCTGCATTTAGATGTTGGTGTCAGGTTGCCTTATCACAATCATCAATCCTTTATGGCATCAAAGGTTCATGTGAGAAATTCTTTGAATGAGTTTGGACATAACCGGATCTTACCTTCTTTGACTTTTCCCATGAGCTATGACTGGCCTCCCATGGTTAAAAATTGTAGCAGACTGAGTCAAACCCAGACTGTAGGGTATGAATCTGCATATAGTCATAGCATGCCCCCTTCTTTGTACTCGTGCGCTGCTCATGGAGGGCAAGCTAATGTGGCACCTGGGGATAATGATTTTAAGCATGCCGGAGATATTATTGATGTCTATGATATGAAAAATATATCTGATTTGGTTGAAGATGAAAGCTATTGGTTATCTGAAGATGAATCTGAGTCTTTTGCAA
The DNA here is from genome assembly GCA_016618105.1 of Dendrobium huoshanense. Lineage (NCBI taxonomy): Eukaryota > Viridiplantae > Streptophyta > Magnoliopsida > Asparagales > Orchidaceae > Dendrobium > Dendrobium huoshanense. The sequence continues at coordinate 90,712,008 of CM028359.1, forward strand.
GGTCTGGAAGAGATTATAATAATTATTTTGGTGGTGGAGTTATGTATTGGAATCCTGCTGAATTTGTTGGAACTGGATTTTCTCGTCCACCTTCCCACAGTTCTGAAGATGGCTCATGGGCTTGGCATGAAGCTGACCTTAATAGAACCATTGATGATATGGTTGGTTGCAAGACTGGGTTGCCTACTTATAGCACAAATGGCATGGCATCGCCACCTTCTTCCTCTTACTGTTCACCATTTGAACCTGTGGCTTCTGGACGCCCATCCATGGGTTACTCAGTTGCAGGAAATGATTCTTCTAGTAATGCATTACATTCACCATCAGTGTCAGACCCTCCGGATGAGAAAATCTCGTCTTCTAGTGCAAATTCAATTGCTGGTATTGAAGGAGTGAAAGGAGATCCGCCTCCATACCCAATGTTGCGACCAATCATTATTCCAGCCATGTCAAGAAAGGGATCCCGATCAGAATTTAAGCTTGGTCGTGATAATAAAAGCGCTTGTTTACCTTCTACAAGGAAAGATACTCCACTGACAAAGAGACCTCCATCTCCTGTGGTTCTTTGTGTTCCACGAGTGACTCAAACCCCTCCACCTTCTGTTGGAGAATCAAGGAAACGAGGATTTCCAATTGTAAGATCTGGTAGCTCAAGTCCTAGGCATTGGGGTGTAAAAGGTTGGTGCCATGAAGAAAGCACTGTGGCTGACCCTCGTCTTTGTTTAGATGGTGCGGAAGTTTTGTGGCCAACCTGGGCAAACAAAGGCCTTGGGGTGGCTGCAGTGGCCCAATCTCTTCAAGGATCTTTGCTCCAGGATCATCTTATCACGATTTCTCAGCTTGCACATGATCAAGAACATGTAAGTGTTTTTTTTAGGTTTCAGCTATATTTTATCTATATTTTGTTTTTCCTGTAGGAGATCTTAATAATAGGGTTTATTTTGGCTTAGAATTTGACTTGAAAGTATTATGCTACAGCCAGATGTTGCATTACCTTTACAGCCACCTGATCTACTGAATGGCTCTTGCAAAGGGTCGCTAGCAAGGATGCAGAATCTTCTTCATGAGGAAATTGACCTTTTCTGCAAGCAGGTATTGGCTGCAGTAGAATCCTTTTTGACTGTTACTCGGTGTTTCTTCTTTCTCTTCTTAGTATTTTCTCTTATTAGTAATTTCAAGAACGTTCATTGAAATTTTGATTTGAGCTTGGAAGTTTGCTGCAAAGCTTAAACTTTAGAACTTTGAATGCGTAAAAGCTTTAATTTTTGAGAATAAACTTGGCTTTCTTCCTCTAGGATTGAACCCTTCAGAGGAGAATGCAACTGCAATCCTAATCTGGAAGTTCTGCTGAAATATAGAAATCATTCTTCAAAATCTAAGAAAGAAAAAAGAAAGATTGCCATGGTTGAGTTATTATTTGTTCCCTAGAAAGCGACATGCTACCTTAGACAATGTTCTTCTATAATATTACAACAATAATGACAACAACAACATCAAGCCTTTATTCCACTACATGGGGTCGGCTGCATGAAACATTTGTCTCCATTTTGTCCGATTAGGAGTCAAATTCTCATTAAAATCTAATAAAAAAAGATCATTTTAGATATTTTTTAATCCAAGTCTTTTTAGGTCTACTCTCCTAACCAGGTTATCAGAAGGGTCGACATTTTATGTGACCAAACCATCTAAGGCAACTCTCTCTAATCTTAATCTGCTACTAGAGCTACTCCAACCTTTACACATATATACTTGTTTCACATTCTGTCTATGAGAGTGAAGTCACTCATCCACCTGAGCATCCTCATCTCTGCAACACTTGACTTAATTTTATGCTTCTCTTTTAATGGACAATATTCTGCGCCATAAAGCATTGCAGGTCTCACCACCATCTTATAGAATTTTCCTTTAAAGTTTGTGGGTACTTTTCTATCACACAACAGACCTGATGCATTATTCCACTTCAACTATCCAATTTGAATTCTACTAATAATATCCTCGTCTATTTCACCATCACTTTGAACAATAGACATGATATATCTAAAATGTGTACTACTCATGTTAATGACTCGATCACCTAAAGTCACAATCTCCCACTAGATCTATTACTACTAAAATTATATTCTATATATTTGACTTTAGATCTTCTCAAACGAAAAACTTTAAACTCTAAGGTTGACCTCCATAATTCAAGTTTAACTTCATCTCCCTCTCTAGTCTTATCAATAAGGAAAATATTGTTAGCAAAAAACATACACCAGGGTACGTCCTCTTGCCAATGTCTAGCAAGAGCATCCATGACTAAACCAAAAAGATATGGGCTTAAAGCTGATCCTTGATGTAATCCAACTGAAATCGGGAAATACTTGGTCAAACCACCTTGTGTTTGAATGCAAGTAATAGCTCCTGCATATGTATCCTTAATAACTTGAATGCAAGCATTATTAATCCCTTTCTTTTCTAGAACTCTATAGAGCGCTCCTACTGAAACTTTATCATATAATTTCTCTAAATCAATAAATATCATGTGTAGATCTTCTTTATTCTCTTTACACTTCTCCATCAAATCTCTCAATAAATGTATAGCTTCCATAGTAGACTTATCCGGTATGAATCCAAATTATTTTGAGATATATTAGTATCACATCGTAACCTATGCTCAATAACTCTCTCCCATAGTTTTGAAATATGACACATTAACTTAATTTCTTTATAATTTGCACACTCTTGTGCATCATCTTTATTCTTAAATATAGGAATCAACACGCTCCTTCATTCATATAATATCCTTTTATTCTTCAAATAGCATTTAAAAGTTTTGTAAGCCAATAAATTTTTCATCTCCTAAGATTTTTCATACCTATATTGGAATATCATTACGTCAAATAGATTTTTCACGCTTCATTTTTTTTAAAGCCGCTCTAACTTCGGTTTTACTAATATGCTAATAAAGAAATATTTATTTTCATTTAGGGAACTAAGGTCACTGAAGTCAATTGTATTTTCACAATCTTCATTGAAAAATTTATCAAAATATCTCATCCATTTTTGTTGAATATTCTATTCTAATAAAACTACTTTTTGATCTTTATCGAGAATACACTTGAACTAAATCCTTACTTCTCCTATCTCTTTATTTGACTAGCTTATACATATATCTTTCACCCTCCTCAATATCTAATATATTATATGAATTATTAAAAGGTAATTTTTTTGCATTACAATGATTACATATTCTTTCTTAGACTCTTTACAGATCTTTTTATATCTTTCCTAATTTTTTGAGCTTTATACCTAAACTAATTTTTATAACAAAGTTTCTTATTTTTTAATCTTTTCTTGCACATTTTGATTCATACACCAACTATTTTTACTATTAGGAGTTTTTCCTTTTGATACTCTAAGCATATACTTTGTAACATTCTTAATATCATTTGCTATTTTTTCGCAATAGTTTTCTCATGCACAGTCAAAATCTTAAAATTTTGAGTCTTGCTCAAAATTTTTTTGTTAGTTTTTTTTTAAATGTCTCCATCTATTCCTGTAATATTATTAAATCATTTCTAAGTTTGGTTCACTTTGTCCTTTTCATTGCCAACTCCGCCGTTGCATCCAGGAGAGAAAATAGATTGGCATGTTAGGCCCTTCAGCATTCAAAGCCAATGCCGCCCAGCTGCTTGTTGGCTCAGACCTATTTCTTAAATATCTAATAAAGGCAATCAAGAATATTAGAATCCTTGAAGTTATTTGACTGGACTGTTAAGCTTGTTAGTGTAGCGTTTTAGGATGCGATGACCTTTTTGATACGTTGAGAGATAAACTATGCAAAATTGATGTAAACAAGTTAGAGCAAAGCACAAGAGAAAACAACAAAGAGAGTCAAATCATACTTTCATAAATTAAGACATAACTTAGAGAACAAAAGGGGGGTAGAGAAAACAACTAGCTTTAGAAAACAAAAAGAGGCAACTTCCAACAACTAAAACAAGAGAAGACCAACAAAGAAACAATATTTTTTATAAAAAAAAACTATCCTCAGAACATCCTTCAAGAGGACTCCTCACATGTACCGATTGTAGGAATATATTTTAAAATAAGGTTTAGATATGCAAACCAAGGGTCCACCACAGCTAGGGTATCCAGTGTCCTTTCAACTTCTCCAAACAGCCAACAAAACAGCCCACGGCTTCACCAAAACAGCCAACAATCTTCCTTAAAACAGCCAACAAAAACAACCAACAACTTCACCAATGGAACTAGAAGAAAGATACAGGTGGAGTGGAACTTGCGTAGAGAAGAAAGAGGTTAGAAGCCGAGACGAAAGAGGAGAAGCTCGCAAGCTTTCCAGAGGGGAGAAAGAGAAGGTGGACAAAGCTCTCAAGCTTTTCCAAGAAGAACCCGCAGGTTTAGCACTTTGCTCTCAAAATATTCACTAACTATTTCTTCACAAAATACCTCATATATATAGGCCAAAGAGGGGGAACATAACAGCCAAAAGTTCCCAACTTTCTAGATAGAAATGAAAAGCCAAGAGGCACATCTGCTGAATTCCAAGAGACCATGAACAAAGCCACGGAACCAGCCAGGGACAGCACAAACCGCAGCACCTGCATAGGAACCAGGCGGCTTTTAATGCTCGGTCAACAGAGGGAATGCCAAGGCGGTAAAGAAGACAGCACCCGAAGAGGCACCTCACGCCCAAAGCAGCAGTAGCCGTGAGGGAATTTCCCAGAGAAGAAAAAGGGTTGCAGTAAATTGATTTTAAGAAGAATGTGAAAGAGCAAATTCCACCCACCAAATCTCTTTCCCAACCTCAATTTAATAGCAAGCCATTAGCTCATAATGAGCTACTTCTCCACTAGATATTAATGAGCTTGGCACAACTAAAGTTTTAACTACTTAAGCTCAAACCGAAACAGCCAATGCCATCATGAAACCAACAAAAATCCAAAGGACAAATGGACCCCAAGCCGGCAAACCCAAGGAAGCAAAATCCAAACCTCTTCCTACCATGATCATTGGATTTACCACCATCATTGGATAGTATAAAATTAAAAAAAAGAAAATATAACTAATATTGTTCATAACAAAAAAATAGAGCAAGAAATCTAAATGCATCAATTCCCCCCAGGTGGGGAATTCTCATCTCCTGATGAGAAAACTTTAGCAACTCATTTGTAAAGCTCCAAATTTCGCTTTTGAAGTTCAGCAGCATCAATCCACGTGCAATCAATTAATGGTCGATTACTCCATTTGACCAAAAATTTCTGGTGTTCTCCATGCCTTGTCTTTGTTGTTTTTATGTCAACAATTTCTTCAATCAGATCATCTTGGTTCAACGAAGGAGTGGAAAGTGGCAATGTTTCAAGATCCACAGAATCACCTATATTTCCTTCATACAAAGAAAGATCAGAAACATTAAATATAGGAGAAGTTCCAACCGTGTTAGGTAGATCTAAAAGATATGCATTTGTGCCCAATTTCCGGAGAATGCGAAAAGGTCCGAATTTTTTTCTGCTTAGTTTTCCAAAAGTACCAACGGGAAAACGTTGGCGACGAAAGTAAGCCATCACCATATCCCCTTCGTTAAAAACAACCTCTCTCCGATGCTTGTCTGCAGCATTTTTGTATTTGTCATTTGCAATACGGAGTTTTTCAAGAACTTGTTGTTGGACCGATTTGATATGATCAAATGTTTCTAATGCTTCAGCACTTATTTTGCTAGGTAAAGACAAACCATTTCGATCCAAAATGTGAGGAATAGATTGACCATATAAAATTTCAAAAGGAGTTTTTCCAATAGTTCTATTAACAGAATTGTTATAAGCAAATTCAGCTTGTGGTAAAATCAAATCCCATTGAAAAGGTTTTTCACCAGCAAGGCATCTCAAAAGATTTCCCAAACTTCGATTGACAACTTCAGTTTGTCCATCGGTTTGAGGATGGTAAGCACTGCTAAACTGAAGAGAAGTTCCTAACTTAGCCCAAAGTGTTCTCCAAAAGTGACTCAAAAACCTAGTATCTCTATCAGAAGTAAATGTACGAGGAATACCATGAAGTCGAACAATTTCTTTAAAAAATAAATCAGCCACATGAGATGCATCAGAAGTTTTTTTGCAAGGAATGAAATGAGCCATTTTACTAAAGCGATCAACAACAATAAAAACAGAATCATGTTTTCTTACAGTAACCGGCAAGCCCAGAATAAAATCCATAGAAATATCTTCCCAAGGTTTATTTGGAATTGGAAGAGGAGTGTATAAACCAGAATTTTGTGAAGTCCCTTTAAAAGCTTGACAGATTTTGCATTGTTTCACAAACTTAGCAATTTGTTTTCTCATATGAGGCCAAAAATATTTTTCTTCCACCATTGCAATAGTTTTCCCTTGACCAAAATGACCACTTAACCCACCACCATGAAGTTCTTGCACTAACTGTTCTCTTAAAGAATTATTTGAAATGCAAAGTCTAGAACCCTTAAACAAAAAGCCTTGGTGAATAACAAATTGACCAGACGGATCAGTTCCCAAATTAAGACAAGCCTCCCAAATATCTTTAAAATCAGAATCAGAAGCATAAGTATCTTTCAAAAACTCAAAAGAAGTAATGGTAGGATAAACAGTAATCAATAAATGTAACCTTTGACTTAAAGCATCAGCAACCTTATTCAACACACCAGTTTTATGTTTGATATGAAAGGAATACTCTTGCAAAAAAGAAACCCATTTAGCATGTCTCTTGTTGAAATTTTTTTGTGATCCCAAAAATCTTAAAGCCTCGTGATCAGTGTTTAAAACAAATTCTCGCTGAATCAAATAACATCTCCAAAATTTTAAAGCTTGAACAATAGCATAAAATTCTAAATCATAAGTAGAATATCGAGATCGAACATCATTCAACTTTTCACTAAAATATGCAACTGGTTTTCCTTCTTGGCTTAAAACAGCACCGATTGCCACATGTGAAGCATCACAATCAACTTCAAAAACTTTTTCAAAATTAGGCAGACTAAGAATTGGAGCATGACTCATTTTCATTTTGATAATTTGAAAAGTTTTTTCAGCTTTTGGAGTCCATCTAAAGATTCCCTTTTTCAAACAGTCAGTGATAGGAGCAATTACAGAACTAAAATTTTTAATGAATCGACGATAGAAAGATGCCAAACCATGAAAACCCCTTACCTCACTGATATTTTTAGGAACAGGACAGCTTTTGATTGCCTCGATTTTCACAGGATCAACTTTAATTCCCTCAGCAGACACAATATAACCCAAGAAAGTCAAACTTGAAGTCATAAAAGTACACTTCTTAAGATTGATATACAATTTTTGTTCCCTCAAAGTTTGCAAAATTTTTTTAATATGTAAAAGATGTTCAGAAGGATGAATACTGTAGATCAGAATGTCATCAAAATATACCACTACAAACTTTCCGATAAAAGGCCTCAAAATATGATTCATTGTTCGCATAAAAGTACTTGGAGCATTAGATAAACCAAAGGGCATAACAAGCCATTCATACAATCCTTCTTTGGTTTTAAAAACAGTTTTCCATTCATCCCCAGACCTTATTCTTATTTGATGATACCCACTTCTCAAATCAATTTTAGAAAAATTTTTGGCACCACTTAACATGTCAAGCAAATCATCTAGCCTCGGTATGGGAAATCTGTATTTAATGGTTATTTTATTGATAACACGACTATCCACACACATACGCCAAATTCCATCTTTTTTAGGAGTAAGCAAAGCAGGCACAACACAAGGACTTAGACTTTCTTTTATTAAACCCTTTTCCAAAAGTTCAGTCACTTGCTTAGAAAGCTCTTTATGTTCATTTGGACTCATCCTGTAATGTGAAAGATTAGGCAATGTTGCTCCAGGAATTAAATCAATGTGATGTTGAATGTCTCTCATAGGAGGTAAGCCAGTTGGCAACTCGTCAAGTGTTAAATCAGAAAATTCATTAAGCAACGGTTGCACTTCCTTAGGAATTTCAAGAGCCAAATCAGATTCTTTCCCAAGCACCAAATAAGCCACTTCAAATTGTTTCAAATCATTTGTGTTTAAAAGTAATTCAGGAGTGGATGAATTTTCAGATTTTTCTTTTTTTGGAGGATCAGAAATGTTTCTTTGAGGGAAAAGAGTAAATTTCCTATTATTTCGAATCAAAGTATAGGTGTTCCTTTCGCCGTTATGAATAGTTTTATTATCATATTGCCAAGGACGCCCCAAAAGGATATGACAAACTTCTAAAGGAACAACATCACAAACAATTTGATCCTCGTATGCCCCTCCAATTGTCAAATTAATGGTGCATTGCTTTGTTATTGGAACCTCACCCCCTTCCTTAAACCACGATATTTTGTAAGATTTGACAAGAGGTTTTGTTTTCAATTTGAGCTTTTCAACCATGTGTTGTGACACAAAATTTCCTGAACTCCCACTATCAATCATTAAAGTGCAAATTTTTCCTTCAACCGTGCAAGTTGTTCTAAAAATGTTTCTTCTTAGCCATTTATCACCCTTTTCTTTTTGAGCAGTTAAAACTTGTCGAATTACTAACAAAGGTTCTCCTTCGTCTCCTTCCAAATCAAAATTTTCCATTTCAGTTTCATTATCAGATTCTGGTTCATTTTCTTCTTCTTCACTTTTATTTTCATTTTTTATCAAATTATTTCGAGGAGGATTATTTTTTCTGCAAGTAGCCGACAAATGACCATAAAGACCACATTTGAAACAAGGTCCAATTAGTTTAGGTTGTTCAGTAGGTTTAGAACCCATTAGCCCTTTCCCCTTATCCAGATTTTGACTTTCATAAGTTTTGATTTTTGTTCCCGACGTCCCAACAGAAGTTTGAGTTTGGATTTTCATCCCACCAGTTTGTCGTCGCTTATATGTTTCAATAACTTTGCTACTTCCCCTTTGATGTTGTTTCTCAATTTTTAAAGCCATGCGATAAGCCTCATCTAGTTTAATGACATGATGCAAGTTTAATTGATCCTGAATTGCCCACTTAAGTCCATTAAGATATCTTGTTACCGTTTTTTCTTCAGATTCATCTAAATCATTCCTAGCTTGCAACTTAAAAAAATTTTCAGTGTATTCTTCCACAGTTTGAGTTCCTTGACGCAGATTATTAAATTCTTGAAAAATAGTTCTTGAATGATCAGAAGGCAGAAATTTCCCTTTCATTTTTTCTTTCATTCTTTCCCAGTTTTGAATTTTTTCTTTACCTCGTCTTACTCTATTGTTTTGCAAATTTTTCCACCATGTTAAAGCATGCCCTGTTAATTTTAAGCTTGCAAATTTGACTTTTCGATTTTCTGGTATTTCTTTCCACTCAAAAAATTGATCCATTTTCTCAACCCATTCGAGGAATTGTTTCGGTTGTAATTTTCCTTCAAAATTATGGACATCGATTTTAATCCCATGATCCCAGTTTCTTTGACGACTATTTTGATTCCTAGGACCCTCATCCTCGCTTTCAGAAGACATGACATTAGGATTAACATTAGCTTGATTAACATTCAGATTAGTGATTGCTTCAGCCATAGTATTGATTTGTTGCTGCAAATTATTTAATTGTTGTAAGAGTTGTTGCAAATCCCCTTGATTATTAGCCATAGATCGGAAAAAAAAAAACAAAGACTCACAAAAAAAGGACTGGGAACTTAGATAAAAGAACAAAGACTACCCAAGCAAGGAACTTGCTCTGATACCAAATTGATGTAAACAAGTTAGAGCAAAGCACAAGAGAAAACAACAAAGAGAGTCAAATCATACTTTCATAAATTAAGACATAACTTAGAGAACAAAAGGGGGGTAGAGAAAACAACTAGCTTTAGAAAACAAAAAGAGGCAACTTCCAACAACTAAAACAAGAGAAGACCAACAAAGAAACAATATTTTTTATAAAAAAAAACTATCCTCAGAACATCCTTCAAGAGGACTCCTCACATGTACCGATTGTAGGAATATATTTTAAAATAAGGTTTAGATATGCAAACCAAGGGTCCACCACAGCTAGGGTATCCAGTGTCCTTTCAACTTCTCCAAACAGCCAACAAAACAGCCCACGGCTTCACCAAAACAGCCAACAATCTTCCTTAAAACAGCCAACAAAAATAGCCAACAACTTCACCAATGGAACTAGAAGAAAGATACAGGTGGAGTGGAACTTGCGTAGAGAAGAAAGAGGTTAGAAGCCGAGACGAAAGAGGAGAAGCTCGCAAGCTTTCCAGAGGGGAGAAAGAGAAGGTGGACAAAGCTCTCAAGCTTTTCCAAGAAGAACCCGCAGGTTTAGCACTTTGCTCTCAAAATATTCACTAACTATTTCTTCACAAAATACCTCATATATATAGGCCAAAGAGGGGGAACATAACAGCCAAAAGTTCCCAACTTTCTAGATAGAAATGAAAAGCCAAGAGGCACATCTGCTGAATTCCAAGAGACCATGAACAAAGCCACGGAACCAGCCAGGGACAGCACAAACCGCAGCACCTGCATAGGAACCAGGCGGCTTTTAATGCTCGGTCAACAGAGGGAATGCCAAGGCGGTAAAGAAGACAGCACCCGAAGAGGCACCTCACGCCCAAAGCAGCAGTAGCCGTGAGGGAATTTCCCAGAGAAGAAAAAGGGCTGCAGTAAATTGATTTTAAGAAGAATGTGAAAGAGCAAATTCCACCCACCAAATCTCTTTCCCAACCTCAATTTAATAGCAAGCCATTAGCTCATAATGAGCTACTTCTCCACTAGATATTAATGAGCTTGGCACAACTAAAGTTTTAACTACTTAAGCTCAAACCGAAACAGCCAATGCCATCATGAAACCAACAAAAATCCAAAGGACAAATGGACCCCAAGCCGGCAAACCCAAGGAAGCAAAATCCAAACCTCTTCCTACCATGATCATTGGATTTACCACAATCATTGGATAGTATAAAATTAAAAAAAAGAAAATATAACTAATATTGTTCATAACAAAAAAATAGAGCAAGAAATCTAAATGCATCAATTCCCCCCAGGTGGGGAATTCTCATCTCCTGATGAGAAAACTTTAGCAACTCATTTGTAAAGCTCCAAATTTCGCTTTTGAAGTTCAGCAACATCAATCCACGTGCAATCAATTAATGGTCGATTACTCCATTTGACCAAAAATTTCTGGTGTTCTCCATGCCTTGTCTTTGTTGTTTTTATGTCAACAATTTCTTCAATCAGATCATCTTGGTTCAACGAAGGAGTGGAAAGTGGCAATGTTTCAAGATCCACAGAATCACCTATATTTCCTTCATACAAAAAAAGATCAGAAACATTAAATATAGGAGAAGTTCCAACCGTGTTAGGTAGATCTAAAAGATATGCATTTGTGCCCAATTTCCGGAGAATGCGAAAAGGTCCGAATTTTTTTCTGCTTAGTTTTCCAAAAGTACCAACGGGAAAACGTTGGCGACGAAAGTAAGCCATCACCATATCCCCTTCGTTAAAAAGGGAACAGACCTTGTCTGCAGCAACAACAACATCAAGCCTTTATCCCATTATATGGGGTCGGCTACATGAATCCTTTTTCTCTATTGTGCCCTGTTAAAAGTCAAATTCTCATTTAAATCTAATAAAAAAGATCATTTCTAATATTTTCTAACCAATTCTTCTTAGGTCTACCTATCTTTCTTAACATAAGCCAAATCTAATATATCTACTCTCCTAACTGTGTCATCGGAAGGCTACCGTTTTATGTGACCAAACCATCTTAGGCGACTCTCTCTAATCTTCTCTGCCACTGGAGCTACTCCGACCTTTTCACGTATATGCTCGTTTCATATACTGTCTCTAAAGGAACAAACCTTGTCTGCAGAAGACAAAAAGAATTTACTTTCAGTAATTTTTTTTTTCACTTCTTGGATTAGATTTAGCATTCTTACTTACTTTCTTGATTTGTTAACTATCGGGAACTTTCTTGACCTAATTGCATCTTTTTTTGTTATGTTTTCATTCTCATTTAATCTTTAGCTTAATGTTTCCGCAAAATATTGGTTGCTTGTCAAAGGTTGCTGCAGAGAATTCGATCCGGAAGCCATTCATTAATTGGGCTGTCAAACGGATCACAAGATCACTTCAGGTACTTTGGCCTCGTTCTCGCACAAATATATTTGGTTCTAATTCAACTGGTTTAGCTCTTCCGACTAGTGATGTAGATCTCGTAGTGTCCCTTCCTCCTGTAAGGAATTTGGTAAGTAAATTGTGATGAACTGCTAAATTTTTCTGTGCATGGTCTTCTTCTTTTTTTCAACCTTTTAATCAAGATATTTATCAGGAACCTATCAAAGAAGCTGGAATTCTTGAAGGGCGTAATGGTATTAAGGAAACATGTCTGCAGGTACTTTTTTGTTGTTATTCGTCTTGAAACATTGTACTTAACTGTTATGAGATAAAGGCTTACATGCATATTGTTTAACTTAAATTCTTGTTTTCACGAATCCTGCGGATGACTTTTTCTGCCAAAAACGTAATTTCTTTGTAAGGAGGGATTTCGGGTGTTGATTTTATTGCAGTCATAATGAAAGCATGAATGATGATCTGCTGAAACTTCTTTTAGTTAAATTTTGGAAAATTTTCTTTATGACTTGAAATCTTATTTATGTGTCTGTGTCAGTTTGCACCTTGTTTTACTGATTCCTGGATTACTATTGAGTGTCATGGTCCCCCAAACTGTTGCCTACCTGCCATTTTTTGAAACTATTTTTATTATTTTCTTTGTTATGTTTAAGTTAACATGCAATTTTCAGCAAATCTATAGTCAAATCTTAATACGCTCGTCTTTGAAATCTTATCGAATTAGTGTCTTAGCCCTTGACAGCTTTTCAGCAACACCATTTGGTGTTCTCATATTTTTTTAGCTAGAAGTGATGCTAATCTTTAATTTGAGCTTCTAATATTTGAATTGATGTTGTTAGCTTCTTTCCTTTTTTTTTTTTTTTCTGTGTTGTTAGATTCTTTATGTGAATTCATTTTAGAAATTATGGTATGCATTTGAGGCTTCAAACATTGTTAATATCATATTACTGATCTATTTCGCGCTTCATTTGATAATGCTTTTTAGCTGTTTTGCTTGCATCTTAACATTAGAGAGAGAGGTAAGGCATGGTGGATATCACGTAGTGCTGAACACGCCCTCCATGATTTCATGACGATTTGCAACAAAATTATGGAGCACGAATTACAAAATAACCTTGTGGGAGCAACACTGAATTTATTTCAAAATAAAAGTTATAGTTTAGCATTACTATGTGTTTCAGGGGTAAGTGTACCAAACATAAATACAGAATGCTTGCAAATATTGGCTGTATCCTTTTGGGGGATAATAAATGAAAACATAAAAAAAATTCTGGTTAAAGCTTGTTCAGCAAGCTTTCTCGAAAATGGTCAGAATTACAGTTCTAATTCATAGAGATAAGCTATGTTCTGTTTTACTAGGCGTGAAAAGCTGGTAACCTTGGTGATTTATATGTAGGAAATATCATGTTGGTGGAAACCTTGTTTGTTAATCTTATGCAAACATTTATAGACCCTTGCCGCTATCTTTTGACTGCCATTGTTGGATCTCTTTGGAAATTGCAGCTTGCTTTTCAACAATTGTTAGCACCAAGGTTTCATTCTTTTTTTTTTTTTTGAAAAGATATATTGTTATGAGGTTTTATGTGATAGACTTTGTTGAATGATTTAAAAAAAAAGAAGTTTTATGTGATAGATTACTTCAAAAAGTTGTACCTGAGTTAGCTTCGATAAGAGTTAGAGATTAAGTCTAGATGATATATGCTTTGTTTGGAATAACTTTTTGACTATTTTTGCGGCAAGAAAAGTACAACATCAAGCCTTTATCCCACTATGTGGGGCCGGCTACATGAATCCTTTTTCTCTATTGTGTCCTATTAAAAGTCAAATTCTCATTTAAATCTAATAAAAAAAGATCATTTCTAATATTTTCTAACCAAGTCTTTTTAGATCTGCCTCTACCTTCCTTAACATAAGTCAAATCTAATACCTTTACATTTCTAACCGGATCATCGGAAGGCCACCATTTTATGTGACCAAACCATCTAAGACAACTCTCTCTAATCTTATCTTCTACTGGAGCTACTCCAACCTTTTCACGTATATGCTTATTTCGTATCTTATCTCTAAGGGTAAAGCCACTCATCCACCTAAGCATCCTCATCTCTGCCACACTTAACTTAGTATTATGCTTCTCTTTTAATGGCCAACATTCGGAACCATAAAGCATTGCAGGCCTCACCACCATCTTATAGAATTTTCCCTTAAGTTTGAGGGGTACTTTTCTATCACACAACAAGCCCGATGCATTTCTCCACTTCAACCATCCAACTTGAATTTTGATGATAATATCCCCATCTATTTCACCATCACTCTGAACAATAGATCCAAGATATCTAAAGCGTGTACTCTTATTAATGACTTAATCGCCCAAAGTCACAATCCCCTCACTAGTTCTATTACTACTAAAATTACACTCCATATATCCCGTTTTAGATCTACTCAAGTGAAACCCTTTAGACTTTAAGGTTGACCTCCATAATTCAAGTTTATCTTCAACTCCCTCTCTAGTCTTATCAATAAGAAGAATATCATTAGCAAAAAGCATACACCAAGGTACATCCTCTTGCAAATGTCTAGTGAGAACATCCATGACTAAAGCAAAAAGATATGGGCTTAAGGCTGATCCTAGATGTAACCAAACCGAAATAGGAAAATACTTGGTCAAACCACCTTTTGTTTGATGTAACAAAATACTAATAATACTAGTTTAAATGTACGTGCACATAGTGCACGTTGCTAGAATCTTAAAAATAAATGAAAATATAATAAAATTATAATCGTGGGACTATGATTGTGATAAAATATACAAAAAATTCTTTTAAATTATATAAGTTCATAATCATAAAATAATTTAAGAACTATTCGAGGCAGAATGCATATAATATATTCATAATCTCTTTTGAATTTTGAAACAGACAACAAAATTCTTTCATCTTTGAGGATAATAATAGTTATGGCCTTATGGGTTGTCAAAGTTATTTTTTTAAAAACATTTTTGAAATTGTGATTGAGGAATGAGCTTGAAAAACCAAAACAAAAAATATAAAGCTGCCCCAAACAAAATCATATTCCATCCACATTTGCAAAATAATGCGATTATGACTGATCTTTGAGCAGCACAAAGTGATATATCTTTTGATGCAATATGAAAGGCTAATATAATGCCAAATAATAAAAAAAAATAAGTATTTTACAAATAATATTTGAAAAAAATAAATTGGCTCAGGCTTTGATGAATTTCTTGACATGTCAATATTTTTATTTTTGTGATGCTCAATTTTATTTTAATGTCTTCTTTGTTGCATGTTAGTAGGATCCATATTTTAGCATAGTTAATTTAATTATAATTATATTCAATATAACTATCTCTTTTATATTGTTTTATGACAATGATTATGAGGCACATATCTATTTTTGTTGCCTAAATAATCAATATCCTAATACTCTTACATATTAAATACAATGTACTTCAAAATTTTTAACTCTAGTTATCACTTTTCATCAATTCTCCTAATCTTAAGTGATGCAATACTGATGTAGTCAAGAATTTACATTTTATGAATTTTTCTTTTTTTGAATGCTTGTATTTTATTTTATATTGCCTTATGATGAAAAACAATCCATGATCATGCTGGGTTCGATGCTCTCAGGTTGGTTGACACCATTGTCCTTCCACTTGTGTTGATCTTGCTTCCATGCTCCTTGGTGGCTGGTTGGGTATTTTAATAAGGGTTTTTTTTTTCTTATTGGGCTTGGCCCATTTCTCCCCTTAGGATGGTGGCTACTTGGATTCTTCCCCTTGTTGGTTGTTCGATTTCCCTGGTTGGCTATTTGGTTTTCCCTTGCTGATTTCAGTGCAGGATGCTTTGACTTCTCCTTTAATGAGCTAATTTGGATGGTTCTTATTGCATGTATTGAAGGCACATTTATGTGAGCAAATAAATGCTCTTTTCCCCTCTTTTATATATATATATATATATATATATATATATATATATATATATATATAGTGGTTGTTTCTCTATTAGGGGGAGTTGTTGGAGGAAAAGAAAAAAGAAAAAAAAAACTTGTGGGTTTCTTCTTTAACTTGAGAGTTGGTCTTCTCCCTAATCCCTATTACTTTTTCTCGGGTTTCTTTCTACTTCTTCCCTCTATGGTTTTCCCTTACACCAGTATCTTTCTTCTTTAAACTTTGTGAGTTGTGTGGTGGTGTTGTGCCCGGTTCTGTTGGTATTTTTTTGGGGAGTGCAGCCTTATGTTGGATCAAAATTTCTGCGGTGGATCATTGGTTATATCTTTCCTTTGAGCACCTTTCCCTAATATTGTGAGTTGCATGTTAGGTGACCAGTTGTGGTTGTTCCGAGGGTTTTTATAGTTTGTGTTTTTATATTTTCTTTCTTACTAGATTTCCTAATCATTTTCTTACGTTTGTTTCCTACTAAGTTTCTTTCTATAGGTGTTTTCTTATGTTTTATTGAAAAGAAGTTCTTAACTGCATGCGTAGTGTTCTCCTAAAATTTTTAAGATCCTGTGTTGCATCAATTTGGTATCAGAGCCCTAGGTTGTAGGACAAGTCTTTCTTTCTCTTTAAAAAAATCAAAATAATCAACTAGTGGATTGACAACATATGATTATGCAACAAATGACTAACATACAACGACAAATGAAAGTAATGACTCGTATCCTGGCTACTGTTGGCTCAAGAAAAATGGCACGAATGCATGAATCCCGCTTTGCAGCTGTAGGATTCCATTTCCCTTAAGTCAGATTGTAGTTAACCAGATTTCCCCTGAGGATGGTGTCAGGGTTTAATTAGATCTAGGGGCCTTACTTCCTCTGAGTGCAAGCACTCATAGTTAACTACCCCTCTTATTACATAAGAGAGAACTCACGATTAAGGATGAATAAATTTTAGATATTTTTAGTCTCAATAGTGGGAAGATGAAGATAAACCCGATCAAGATCCCATGGTTCCGTCGTCACGGGTATACCGTAGATTTCAGTCTACCAACACTAACAATCATTGACCGTAGTGTCCAGAGAATCTGATTAGCAGACATGGGTTGCCTCCTCTCAGGGATCCCGAGTAGATTGAAGTGGTTAAATATGGGTTTTAATTTTGTTAGGTGTTTTAGGGTTTACATACATTTATTATAATACCCAGAAATTTATTTAATTTGGGATTTGTGACTTCATTTATAAGTAACCCCTGAGTTTGGATTGGGGCGGGACTTATGGCTTTCTTAGGAAGTAGCCCAGGAGTTTGGATTGGAGCGGGACTTATGGCTTCCTTAAGAAGTAGCCCAGGAGTTTGAATTTAAAATTTGGGCTTATTACTCTATTTATGAGTTGCCCAAGGATGAGTCTTACAACCTAACTCTACAGTAAGGCTGCCCGGAGGTTTTAATTATTTAGGTAGGACTTATGACTTCCTTTAGGAAGTAGCATGAAAAATGGGTATTACAACTTCATCCTTTAGACTAAGATGCTCATGAAATTTGTGTGGTTTGTATAAGATCTTATAATAGAAATTCCCCATGCTTTTGACATGGGATGTAAATATCATAAATGACTGCATTTCAGAGCATTATTTAAAGATGAAATTCTCTGTTTAGGTTTTTGCCTTGATTTTTCATTAAGAGATGTTCATGTGATTAGATTTGGGTCGGGACTCGCAACCTTTACTAAAGGTAGCTCGAAGATTTCAGTTGAATAGGTCTCAGTGCTTCCTTAGAAGTTGCCTAATGATGGGTCTTACGACCTAGCCTGAGAAGCTAAGTGGCCCGTGTTGTGGGTCTTACAACCAAGTCCTATAGACTAGGATACCCAAGTGGTTTGAGTTTTAAATCTTGGTCGTTCACTTGGAAGTTCTCTAATAAGCGGGTCTTACTGCTTCGCTTAGAAGTAGCCCAGGTGGTGGGTCTTACAATTTAGTCCTATAGACTAAGATGCCCAAAAGGGATTTGAGTTTTGGATTTAGGGATGTTCACTTAGAAGTTTCCTAACATGCGGGTCTTACTGCTTCACTTAGAAGTAGCCCAAATGACGGGTCTTATACCTTAGTCCTATAGACTAAGATGCCCAAAAGGGATTTGAGTTTTGGATTTAGGGAATTTGCTTGAGTTTATTGTTTGAAGAGTTTGTTACATACCTTGGATTAGTGAAAAATATTGATTTCTTACAACATTTTTATAAAGATGAAATTGCAAAGAGATTTTATCATAAAATATGAGTTCGTGCTTCCAACAATTCTCATATATATATATATATATATATATATATATATATATATATATATATATATATATATATATATATATATATTATTGTAGATAACTTCAAGCTCTTTACTTTAGAAGGCAAAGAGAGCAACTCTTTCAACTTCAGGTAGTAATTTAGCTCTATTTCGAGTCATTTTACTTTGGACATGCAAGAAAGTTTTAAATACTTGAGGAAGGGGAATTGTTCTAAATATGGAAGAATTTTCTCCTTCATGTAATGTTTACTTTCAATTTTTTTTTTTTATATTGAAGTTCACATTGATGTTGTTCATCCATATTGCAGAACTTGCACTTAGGTAATACCATATACTTAGATTCTTTAGATGATTTTGCGGCTGAAGGTTGCCAAACACCTTCTTATATAAATTGATGTTGCATGAATAATTACAACTCCAATGTAAGGTCAAATCTGTCAATCTCCACTTGTCACATAATTTGACACTGCAAACCTTTGTTAATTAGTTATACTGCCAATTATCATATTAATTACAAATTTTATTTTTGTTAACCAAATTGAATCAGATAGTGTTGTGTTTAAGATTTGGGATTTAATTGATTATTCATTTAGATTAATTAATCAATTAAAATCAAATGTCAAGGCTCCAAATTAAACTAAATTATTGATTTGCATTTATTTCAAGTAGATGTTTAGTTAATTATCATGTTAATTAACAAACTACTCAATATTATAATTCATCAGTTAATTCAAGATGTGAATTAAATGCTCTAAAAAAAAATTACTTAGAGATCCATTTTTTTTTAAATCCAAAATTTTCTAAGAAATTTCGGCAGCCTTCTGGCATCTCCTCTCCATCGAGGGAGAAATCGGGTGGCATTTGCCGATATTTTCTTCCCGGTCGGACCTAAGGTCGACGACATGAGGCATTGAATTTAAAACCATCTCAGTCGGACCTAAGGTCGACGACACGAGGTCTTCAATTTAAATTATTCCCGACCGGATTTAAAATCGACGGTACGAGGTCTTGTATTTTAAAACCATCTCGGTCGGATCTAAGATCGATGACACGAGGTCTTCACTTTAAAATCATCTCGGCCCTATCTAAGATCGACGACACGAGGTCTTCATTACCTTTTATAATTTATGGCTTATGATAAATTTAATTAAATTAGATAAGAGCCATGTCAATTATTAAAATAGAAGTTTGGAAATCTTCCACTTTAATTATTCAAACAAAAGAAAATCTGCATGAAGAAATATTTGTGAGTGGAAAATTTTAAAATATCTAATTTGTTAGATTTATCGTCCCAATTAAGATAACTACTTGAAGTTTGTGTATGCTGGACTAATCAAGTAGTTTAAACAAATATAGAAAAATGCTCAATCCACGTGCAAGGCTTGGGTTGAAATTCTCAAACAGAAGCATAAGAGACAAAAGCTCTCTACACACTTTGAATAGCCCAAAGTAAGGGAATCAATTTTTGAAGAAACAAAAGTGAGCAGTAGAAAATATAGAGGTGGAAGTCCGGGCAATCGAGAGAGTCACGCACGGTTAAAAAAAAAAAATCTGTGGAAGGCCGATTGTTCCTGTGTGCAAACAAACGGGATGACTCAATAATTGAGTTCAGTTCCGTGCGAGTGGAAGTAAACAGAGGCAAACGATCAGTCCGTCTTGGTTTAATTCCGGTGGCGGCGGATTGGCGATCGCAAGCAGGTTTGTGATCGAAGGAGGCCACAAGAATCGTCTAGACTTTGGTTTAAGGAGACAGAAAAAAAAGCGTGAGTGTGGATTGGAATCCTTCAATTTTTAATCTCTTTTTTTTTTTTTATAATTACCAAATGGCGGTTATTTAAGCGTGAGTTTGGATTGGATGCATCCTTTGGCAATGTGAGGGCGGACATTATTTCTGAAGGAATGACAATGTTTAATTTTTTTTGTTTTCAAAATAGTGACATCACACATATTTTTTTTTTTTTATCAATAATAAATAACGCTTTTATCCGTTTGAGCCTTTTGATCTTTTCTGTAAAAGAGGTTGAGAAATAAAAATAATTTAATTATTTAAAGAGCATTGATTTCCATTGACTGATGAATCTTTGAATCAGACATTTAATTTTTCTTATATAACAAAAGTATTGCCATTTAATGGCTTGATATTGTACTCACAGCTAATGGGCATTACAAATTATTAACGTGAGACTCTAACTGAATAACATTATTGTTGTTATTTTCATCAGCAATTGCTCTTTTTGCTCAGAATTTTGTTTACTTTCTCACATGTAATGCTAAATATTTGAATGGGGGAAATTCAAGAATTATAAATGGACTGTGAGCTGAGTGAGCTGAGGCATAAAAAAAAAAAATCTTCAAGAACCTCCTCTTCTTTGGAAGTTTATAAATATTTAGTTTTTAGTTTTATTTTTTAAAGTAAGCTTGCTGAGATTATTCATCTTCATTGAGCCATGTATTCCAAGAGATCACATAATTCCTTTTATAATGCCTTCTTGAAGAAGTGGAAGGTGGATTTAGATGCTACAATTTTAAATCTAGAGATTCCTAAGCATGTTTGTAAAGCTTGGGATTCAAAAATAGCTTAGGGGCTTGAAGGATCTTCTTGCTATAGAGATTATCAATTCAATAAAAATGTTGTTGTAATGAGGAAAGAGAACCAATTACTTTCTCTAAGCTGAATATCTCAAATGATGACTTTATCTTTATGCACTTATCGGCTCATAAGTTAATTTCTCCATTTTAGGATGCTGCTGTAGCAGAAGTGAAGAAGAAGAGTGTAGAAATTACTTTAGTTAATGTCTCTTATGAGAAGGAGAGTGTGTTTCAAGAAATGTTATAATCTTTTTGAAGTAGTAAAAGTTTTTTATATGTCGCATCGGAATCTTATTTGAATCATAAGCATAATCCCAACAAGGCTTGTCTTATAACCTTGCTCATGCTGCATTCATCTCTTTCACCATGTTGTAACTTTTATTGTGCCATGGCTGACTTTAACAAAAAATTTCTTGCAATTACATTTCTCCTTTATATATATAGTCAACATCTACACTAAATCTAAACAATGCTAATACCCAAAACAATTTAAATGAAGATGAAGCACCACAAAATCAAAATAGAAATAGTAGACAGTGGAATCACGAGATTAAAATCGACGTCAATGAATTTGAAGCTAATTACAACCTGAACAATTTCTTGAATGGATAGAGAAAGTGAATCATTTTTTTAAATGGAAAGAAATTCCCAAAAATAAAAAAAGTTAGGTTTGCTAGTTTAAAGCTGATTGATCATGCATTAACTTTGTGGAAGAATCTTCAGAATAACAGAGTAAGGAGAGGCTAATAGAAAATTCTGCCCTGGGATAGACTGAAAGAAAAAATGTGGGGAAATTTTTTACCTTCTGCCATGCGCGAACATTATTCCAAGAATACAATAATTTTCGCCAAGGAACTCGACCCATAGAAGAGTATACTGAAGAATTTTATAAACTGCAATTCTGAAATGATTTAATTGAAATTGAAGAATAGACCATAACTCGTTATATCAATGAACTAAAGTAGTCAATCCAAGATCAACTAAACCTTCAACATGTAATCAAACTCAATGATGTCTATCACATGGCTTTGAAAATTGAAAAACAACAACAACGAAATGACAATAAAAAATTTGATTCAACCAAACCTAAGCAATCTCTGGGAAGTAAAGTTCAAAATTCAAAAGAAGTCATGGGGTACCTCATCAAATCCAAATACACCAACAAAATCTAATGAAACCCAATTTAGTGAAATGGGAAAAAGGGTTGATAGGAGCAAAACTAATTGGACCCTGTTTATCTATCAACAACATGTAGAAGAAATAATTCTTCTAGAACCAACTACATTGAACTAGAGGGTAACCATGAAAATTCAAAAGAGGATGAGTCTGAACAAGAAAATGAGGAAGAGTTGGAATCAATTAATGTTGAAGGTGATCAAGGGGATAATTACTTTGTTAATTACTTTGTTATATGTCGGGTCTTGACCACCAAAATGGATGTTGGAGATAAATGACTTTGATGAAACTTCTTTCGAATCACTTGTACTATAGGAGGGAAATTATGTACCCTCATGATTGATAGTGGTAGCTTAGAAAATTGTGTCGCAACTCATGGTGGATAATCTTAAATTAAAATCAAAACCCGTTGCTAAGCCTTACAAGATATAATGGTTTATGGAAGGAGAAGAGGTACCAATCACCCAACAATGCCTTGTCAACCTCATAATTGAATTTTTTTACAAAGACCAAGTATTATGTGAAATAATGCCACTTGAAGTATGTCATATTTTACTAGATTGACCTTGGCAATATGATCATAAGACCATTCACAATGGTGAGAAAAATACTTACACCCTACCCAGGCAACAAAGAGTTTACCCTATATCCCCCAAAGAATATTTCTAATCCGCCCACTAAAGCTATTCAAACAACCTCAAATTCACCCACTCCTGAATTGCTTGTCAATACAAATGAACTCAAAAACTTTGATGTAATCTATCTTTTGGTAGGTAAAGAGACCGATGCACTAAAAAATCCCTGAAGCAATACAAGCTCTAATCAATGAATATGTGGACATAACCCTGACGATTTACTCGATTCCTTACCTCCATTGAGAGATATCCAACACCATATTGACCTTTTACCCGGAGCAAACTTATTCCACCTGCCTCACTATCGAATGAGTCCTACTGAACATGAAGAACTACGCAAACAAGTAATTGGACTCTTAACTAAGGGATTAATCCGAGAAAGCATAAGTTCATGTGTCGTCCTAGCCTTGCTTACACCCAAAAAAGATAAAATTTGGAGAATGTGTCAAACGTGCTTAGTACGTCTATGCGAACCATGAATCAAATCTTATGCCTCTTCATTGAAAATTTTATTGTGGTTTATTTTGATGACATCCTGATTTACAGTACTTGTCCCAACGACCATCTTGAACATGTGAAACAAGTCCTCCAAACCTTAAGAGAACAAAATTTGTACATCAACTTAAAAAAAACGCTCTTTCATGACTCACAGTTTGGCTTTCCTTGGATACATTGTCTCGGAATATGGTATTAAAGTAGACCCCATTAAAATAGAAGCAATCCACAGTTGGCTAACTCCGAAAAATATTAGTGAAGTTAGGGGATTTCATGGATTAACCTCTTTTTATTGAGGGTTTATGAAAAATTTCAGTACTTTGATATCATTCGTCATTGATTGTCTTAAAAAGGAAAATTTTAGGTTGACCCCTGAAGCTGAAAAAGCATTTCAACTGATTAAAACTAAAATGAGACAAGCACCTATTCTTAGGTTGTCAGATTTAACAAGATTTTTGAAGTAAACTGTGATGCGTCCCATTTGGCATAGGAGATGTCCTTACTCAAGAAGGTCGGCCCATTGGTCTTTTTAGGGAAAAACTCAATGATGCTCGATCACAATATTCAACTTGTGATGTAGAGTTCTATGCGATTGTCTAAGCTCAGAAATTATGGAGACATTATCTTATTCAAAGGGAATTTATGTTAAACTTTGATCACGAAGCACTACGATATTTAGGGTCTCAAAAAAATTTAAATCTAAGACATGCTAGATGGACATCTTTCCTGCAAGAATACATATTTCATCTTAAGCATGAAGTCGGAGTTGTGAATAAAGTCGCATATGCCTTAAGCAGACGAGCCCACATATTGGTAACTCCTTACCCAACAGTAATCTTCTTTGATTCTTTGAAAGATAACTATGCTACAGATCCAGACTTTAAAAATATACGAGAATCATGTTGTACTTCCGGAATTGACCCATATGCTCAATTTACCATTCAACAGTGATTTCTGTTTAAGGAAACTAGACTCTGTATCACCTAAAGCTCTCTACGCGAGAAACTCATCCAAGAACTTCATGGTGGAGGATTAGGAGGACATTTTGGTCAAGGAAAAACTATAATCTTAATTGAAGGATATTATTTGCCCCACATCCAAAACATATATCCAAGTTCATAAAACAATTTAAAACTTGTCAATCATTCAAAGAAAACAAATCAAAACACTGGTCTATATACTCCACTCCTGATTCCAAGCAAACCTAAGATATCACCATGAACTTCATCTTAGAATTACCTATAACAGTCCGAAAATTTGATTATGTGTTCGTTGTAATTGACCGATTTAGTAAAACGACTCATTTCATTCATTGTAAGAAAACCTCTGATACATCTCATGTTGTTGATTTATTTTTTAAAGAAATTGTGTGACTGTATGACATGCCTCAAACTTTTACCTCTGATAGTGATACTAAGGTTTTAAGTTATTTTTGGAGAACACTTTGGTTTAAATTATGAACTACTTTCCAATTTAGTAGTGCATATCATTCAAAAATTGATGGACAAATTGTAGTAAACATAAAATTTGCGTAGGTGGAGAAAGACCTTCCTAATGAGACTTGATTTTACCCAAAGCCGAATTTGCTTATAATAATTCCATTAACTGATCAAATTGAAAAACCCCATTCAAGGTTTAAAATTGTGTAAATAAGCCTCGAGACGTTTTTCGTCCGTGAGGCGAGGCGTAAGCCTCGAGGCGGTGTGAGGCGTAAGCCTCACCGACGAAGAATTGCGTAAATGAGAATTTAAGAGTTTTAGCATGTGAAAGCTCATTTTTCATGTTTTCCTTCCAGGATCGTCCAGGACGAAGTGGATCGTCCTGGGACGAACGGTACAGATTGTGAAGAGAATTATGGCTGGAAGGTTCGTCCCAGGACGAACTGGGGTTCGTCTGGACGAAATTTTTCCAAAGAGCAACTCGTCCTGATACGATAATAATTTTGTTTGAACGAAATTCGTCCAGAGGGCAAATCGTCCCGGGACGATCTACATGGGTATATATGGAATCAAGATCTTTTTGAAGAGAGAGAAAACTCAGGAGAGAGAAAACCAAAGGAAAAAATAAGAAAAAGTGATTTTTGGGCGACTTCTGTCCGTTTCCGTCCGTAGCTGCAGTTGAGGAAGTTGACCGACTTGAAGTAAGGCACATTCCGCCTTTCTCAATTTTCAGAAACAAGGATTTTGATGATTTTTCTGTTCCAAATTTTGTTTCCATTAGCAAATAATTGGTTTCGTTTTGCACTGATGAACTTTTTATCGCGTAACTTTTGGTATGTCTCTGAGATGATGTTTTTGCACGTTTTGAGTATTTTCTGGAAGATTTTCTTCGGGTATTTTGAATTCTGCGGTGTTTTAACCGAATAACAAATTATCAGGATGTTGAAAAATGTTACTTCAGTACAATGAAAGCCTTATAATGATCTTGTGTATTATCTGTGATAATTTGGTGAATTTCTGAATATGTGCATTCTGTGTAAATTCCGTATACTGCTGTTATGCCGCTAACGATTTTCTAACGTAATCCGATTTTCTAAATTGAATGTTTCGATGTGCTGTGATATCAGGAGGGAGTCATAAGGGGCCATAATCCTTTGAGATTCTGTCTGTGTTAGGGAAATCTGAGAAATCTGAAAATAAGTTCTGTTCTGAAAATTCTGTATATCTATTCTGTTCTG
Source organism: Dendrobium huoshanense (assembly GCA_016618105.1). Taxonomy (NCBI): domain Eukaryota; kingdom Viridiplantae; phylum Streptophyta; class Magnoliopsida; order Asparagales; family Orchidaceae; genus Dendrobium; species Dendrobium huoshanense. The sequence continues at coordinate 90,737,946 of CM028359.1, forward strand.
GTGCTATAAGCACAAAGGGAGACATAAGGGGTCAGAATCTAAGATTCTGTCAGTGTCAGGGAAGGGAGGCATAAGGGGTCTGAATCCGTCGAGATTTTGTCAGGGTCAGGGATATGTGATATGTAAAATGTGATATCTGAAATGTGATTTTATCTGATTTGACATCTGTTATGTACTATTCTGTTTGATTCGTACGATTCTGTTTGTTCCATATGATTATGTCTGTTCTGTACGATTCTGTCTGTTCTGTGAAATCTGACGTGAATGTTCTGTGATATGAAATGAATTCAATTTTTCTTTATCAGTGGTTTAATTTATGTTTGAGCATCTGTATGAAATCTGATGTATTTTCTGATGCGTATTTCTGAAGATTTTGATTGGTGAGTGTAGTCTTGCTGAGCTGTTAGCTCATCCTTATTTTCTGCGTGGTTTCAGGTTCTGGGAAAGGGAAGGAAGTCTTGGACTAGTAGTTCTGTGTCTGATCAGTGATTAGGTATTTTTTACTTTTGATTTTTGTACAGTCATGACTTTTCTGTTATGTTATTTCTGTCTGTAGCCATGCACTGTATTGTATATGATTATTTTGATGAACGAAAATATAGATGAATTGTTATGTATATTTGAAGTTTATAGCAGCTCCGTGTTTCTGTTTGTTTGAATACTTGGAAAAAAGTTCTGAAGCAAGTTTTCAAAATTAGATCCTGGATTTTCAACATTTCCATCGCGACCCGATGTGAGCGGGATCCGTTCCGGTCGGGTTGGGTCGTGACATAGCAAGTAAAAAATAGTAAGATTCTATCATATAATAAAAACATCTAAATGACAATTGAAATTAGGGGAAAATAAGAAAATAGATGCAATAAAATCATGTCCCAAAGTACAAAATCATAAAATATTTGTTTATCAAAACTCCCAAAGTACAATTAAGAAAGAACATATATAATCAAATCATGTCCCATCATTAAATGGTTTTTCAAGGGAATCTTCTCACCCCTTTCTCCTCTCCTATAGAGTCAAATGTCTTCCAATCAAAGTATGCACTCATGAAGAAGTAGACTAACACTAACAACTATTACTAAAGATGATGAATAGAACAATATGCCGGATTGCCGGGGGTCCAAAGGGGCGCTGCCCCCTGGCGGGGTTCGACTTGTTTATTTTTGAAGTTCATAAGTTGTTTGTATGGGAAGATACCGAGTGGTACCGAGCATGTACCTAGCGGTACCGAGCATGTACCTAGCAGTACCGAGCATGTACCTAGCGGTACTGAGCGGTACCGAGCATGTACCTAGCAGTACCGAGCAAATACCTAGCTGTACCGAGCATATACCGAGCATGTACCGAGCATGTACCTAGCAGTATCGAGCAAATACCTAGCTGTACCGAGCATATACTGAGCGGTATCGAGCATGTACCTAGCAGTACCGAGCAAATACCTAGCTGTACCAAGCATATACTGAGTGGTACTGAACATATATTTGAGGCTTACGCCTCAAAGGAAATTGCGCAATAACGCTAGTGAGGCGCGCCTCACTCCACCTAAGGCGTATGCCTCATGATGCCTGAGAATTGCGTAGGCTTTGAGGCCATTTTGAAGCAAATTGCGTAAAGGCGTGCCTCATATTGCGCAATTTTAATCCATCACCCCATTTGAATCTATTTATGGCCAATCTATTCCCCACATCATGGACCGAGCTTCATTACCTATACCTGGTCAAATTAGTGCTGATGCTACTGAAATTATTGAGCACATTCGATCGGTCCAACAACATGTCTTAGAAAAACTCCGTATGGAAAATGCCAAATAGAAGACAATGGCCGACAAGCACCCGAGAGAGTGTTATTTTCAATAAGGAGAATTTGTTATGGCTTACTTTCGACGATAGCGCTTTCTTGTTGGCATGTTTGACAAATTAAACCGAAAGAAATTTAGTCCTTTCCGAATCCTTCAAAGATTATGTACCAATTCTTATCTATTGGATCATCCATCTTCTGTTGGAGCCTCTCATGTGTTTAATGTTGTCGATCTTATTACTATGAAGGAGAACCAACTGATTATGTGGACATAGAGACTTTGCCCCTTGTTCTTCTAGTTCAGACTAGTGATGATCTTATCAATGATGTTGTGGATATTCGTACTATTTAGACAAGATATGGGGTGCACAACCGATTCTTGGTTAAATGGAGCGGACGTCCTTTGACTGACTGTACGTGGTATTGACATTGAGTCATCTTGATTATAACCTGCATGCACTCAAGGGTTATGATGAGTCCATGTCCACGGCAAGTTGCATGCAGTATATAAACAAACAATGGACCATACACTAATAGGTTTAGTTTTTAGCTTAAATGGCTAGACTGCATGGAACATGCTTTGAAATCTTGGTGGTTGCTCAGGGAAATAGTATTGAATTTTATTTGTTTTCACCGTGATGGCTTATTAAACTAAAAAAAATAACGCTTCAATGTTGTTGTTTCATATTGGTCATTATTGTTCAAGTTTGTTTACATTTTGTTCTGTCTCTTTATCACTTTGGTTTTAATAGTTGTGCTTTGCTTAGCAGCTTTAGAAGTTGGCGGTGGTTTTAAAAACCAGTAGTGAGTAACATCTGTTTTATTTTTTCACATTAATTTTTTCATAATTTATTTTCTTGTTTGTGTTGTTGTAGATGACTGAGTCATGTTGATTTTAATTGGAGATTTGTCACTTCATTAGGCTTATCCTAACTATTTTAGATCTAGTTTGGGTTGGCTTTATTTGGAAATGTATTTCAAGGGAAAAAAAAATGAATAGACTATTTTTATCGTATCCTTACTCCATTTGACATATACATAAATAGTGTTCTGCGTTTTTTTTTCTGTTTTATTGATACCATGTATCTGCTTTTCAGCATGCTGCTAGATACCTTGCAAACCAAGAGTGGGTTCGAAATGACTCTCTTAAAACAATTGAGAACACAACTGTAAGATCTCTTCTCTTCTTTTGCTGTACTCTTGCATTGCGTCTTCCCCAATCCCTCCCCCCCCCACAACATATATATATATATATATATATATATATATATATATATATATATATATATATATATATATATATATATATATATATATATATATATATATATATATATATATATATATATATATATATATATATATATATTGTCGCACTTGCAATTCTGTCAATAATGTATTTTGAGTATCTGCTTATATGTGCATGCTCATGTATGTTGATAGATACTTCTGTGTATGTGCTTTCATTAATTTTTTCCTCACTCAATATGTACGTAATGTTGATGTATTGGGTTTAGATACCTGTGATCATGCTGGTGGCTGAAGTTCCTTGTGATATAACTTTACCACATGGAAGCTCTTCCATTGCGGATTTATCTGAAGTGAAATCCTCCAAGATATTTGGACACCATAACAGTGCTTCTTCAAAGGATTCAATGATCACAAAGGATGATGCTGTTGTTGGTGTAAAGCCAATTCGTCTTGATATTAGTTTCAAGTCAACATCTCATACGGGGCTCCAAACTTCTGAACTGGTAACTGTTATTTTCCCTTCTAGGCTGGATCCCTATGTCACGCTAAATTTTAGGATCTTAATTGTTAAGACGTACTGGTTTAGATAGTAAAGCTTATTTTTATATGGACGCTGAAGTTCATTGTGGTTGAAATATTAGTCTTCTACTGAAAATGAATGCATTTGTGAAACATTGAAATATCACCGATATGCTTGGTTTTAAAACCATAATTTGAGTTTACAATTTGCTTGGCATTTACTTTTGTATCATATTTCTATTCTCAGTTTACATCTTGCTTGACTTCTACTGCTGCATTATAAGTGTCAGTGACTTCAATGCCGGTAGAATTGGATGGAGATGGAATTAGGCAACGCGTGAACACAAAACCATTCTTTTAAAGCAACTTAAACAAGAAGTCATTGACACACTCAAGGGCTGATGGATTGGGAGAAGGATCAATTGGTGAGGTTATCTAGTGGACGGTGTGACTGAGGCACAACACAGCTGCATTTGGCTTGAATTTTGGATTGGATTTAATGGATTTCTTGGATGTTGGAGAGCATAGTTGAAGATATGAATAAATTGCACAAGTTGTCCCATATTTATTGTTGAAGTCAAGGTGATGTAGAACGGAAATCGCTTTGCTATGGCAGATGGACAAACTCCAAATGTCTCACAAAATCTGAAAATTTTCTTCATGTTTTTATTCAAAATCTGGGAAAAATTCTCAGGTTCCAGTAGATAAGGGTCTAGGGAAGATTGAAGGAGAAGCCTAGCCTTAATGGAGAAGAGAAAGACTGAGAAATGTGCCTCAGTTATGGCAAAAAATCTGAGAGAAAATTCTCAGATTTTAGTGGTTGGGAATAGAAAGCTGAAAGCAAAATCTGTTACAGGTTTTGGGAAATTTCATCCTGCACTTGAAGAGAAAAGCTCAGGAGAAAATTCCCATCCACTCTTACGGGCTTGAGAAGGAAGTGGGGGAGAAAGAGGGAGGAACGGTGGCTTTGGAGAGGAGTAACTGATGGGATTTGTTTCCAAACAAGGGGTTTCTCTTTTGGAATAAATCAAGCAAAACACAAATTCAGCTAGGTGAGAGTTACAGGATTGAGGAAGTGAAATAGGAATTAATTAGAGATATGGGTGGAGGAGTCAGGAAACGGACCAGAGGAAATTTCGGCCAATTTAGATGAGGGGATATTGAGTACTTCCTAAGTGGGGAATATGGATTTGGAAATAAAATTCTATGATTTATTTGAGGAGGGGCCGGCAGCATATATGTGGTGGGAGGAAATTAATGGGTCCATTAATACTTACTTAATTAATAAGTCAAGATATGAAAGAAATATTTGATCCTCTCTTGATTTAAAATTCAAATAAGAATTAATTCAAAAAGGTTTCCTAAAATAAGACATATAAATATAGTAACTATTTGAAATTCAAATTGATTTGAATTAATTTAAATAATAGTTGCCAAATTTATGCAATCTAATTTAGGAAAGCATGAATGTCATGTGGAGACGGTGGAGGTTGGATGGGTCTAATTTAATTTGGAGGGATTAATGGCTCATCTCCTTGCAATTCAAATTTGAATTTTGAATTGGAGAGTTAAAACCTTCCAAATATGGATCAAACCCAAATAGGAAAGATTTCAAATTTGAAATTTGAAATCCAAAATTGTCATGGATTTTTCCTCTCGATTTTGCCAACCCAAATTGGAAGGAGGCATGGCCATGGGAAGATGACAGGTGGCCGACGACTTATGGTGGGGACGGAGACGACGATGGTGGATGGAGGTAGAGGAAGAAGATGAAGATAACAACGAAGAGCAATAAGAAGAAACAAAAACAAAGAAACAAAATATCAAAGATACAACCGCGAGCCCGTACACATCCTGCGGCTGACGGGTACTACGTTGCCCTTCTCCAAGGGACTTTACGCCACGAGCCCGGACCCATCCTGCAGCTGGTGGAAACTCCGACTCCCTCCCATAGGGATTTTACTAACGTTCTTCCCAAAGAACCCAAGTGCAAAACTCAATTTTTTTTTTATTAATAATCCATCATTCAAATAGAAGAGAAGGAGCCTCTATATATAGGCCTCAAGAGAAATTAAAAGACATTCGCCCCTTGGGCTTACATAAGAAAAGAGGGTAAAAAGGGAAATTGCAAAACTAAATTAAAATACACTTAATAAACGAAAATAAAACAAAGTGATCTCGGTCGTCGATCTTCAACTCCTCCTCGGATTGGCATGGACGGTTGGATGTCCGCATCACAAGGATAATGTTGGCATTTTGAAAATTTCTTTGTTGAGACATGAGACACCCATCCACAAACATGGTTATCTCGTCTTTGTTTACATAACCATGTTAGGACTATCTAAAAACCTCGTTTGTTCTCCAATGCTAAAAGGCGCCATTAGGAGTCTTAGAAGCATGCTAGAGAAGCCTATGATATATGCGCCCTTAGTTAATCAAGGTGTTTTCGCATTGCCATGTTGTCTTAAAAAATTATACATAATTTATAACCTGATAAGTATGCATCCCCAGGAGAAAAATTAGATGGAGCTGGGAATTATGGTGTGGCCTAACAAAATTGAGCTAATTTAAGGGGTTCTCGACTTATGAACACTTCTAGAGTGGTTGACCCCAAGGAAAATGGCATTGAGGAGGGCCAATTGGCAATCTCCTTTATCTGCATGCACATTGGATTGATTACAAAGAGAGCCAAGACACCACTACCATGGAGGGGGTGGCATTTGAGTTCCAGACTGCCCTTTAACCATGGTCATGGAAGAATGATGGAGCCAACCACCACCATAAAATAAGCTTGCAGTGTGGGAGGAACCTCCCATTGTTAAGTGCAACTTTATTAACCGAAGAGAGCTCTTTTCTAGGAGAAAGCCCAACATTAGAGAGAAATCTAAGCATCTTGGGCGACCTTTTATGCAACTGAAGATTTTAAGCATCAAGGAAGTTTATGATGAGCCTTCCCATGTTGCTTTGAATGAAAAAACTAAACCTGTGGCTAATCTTGATTGAGCCACTTCCAAGTAGGGGGAAGGGGGGAAGGAGTGAGATTTTTGGTTGAGCTTTAGAGTTTGGAAGGAGAAGAAAATGAGGAGAAGATATCAAATATGGTTCGATCACTCCAATAATATCGAGTGGTGTTCCGGCCAGTTCAGGGATTGCCTCTATGGGAACACAAGCATGTTATCATTTTGAAGGAGTTTCACATATCAGTGTTCATCTGTATCGTTCTCCTTAACTCCAGAAGGATGAGATCAATAGATTGATGAGGGAGATGCTGGAGGCAAGGACCATCGACCCAGTGACATTCTATTTTTCAGTCCAATGCCATTAGTCCAGTGCTTAAGCAGCAATTTCCTTCGTTCCACCTTGAGGATAAGGTGACACTTTAGGAGGCGAGTATTGATGGACCGGCTGATTTGATTGGGAGGGAATTAGAAATTTTTCTAATCAATAGGGAACTGTTTAAGAATGTTCTTAATCAAAAGGGATTAATCTAATTTAAGAGCATATTTGGGGGCTGATTTGGGGTTAATTTAGAGGAAATTAATTAGAAAATATTTCATAATTGAAGAGGGCATATTTGGGGGCTGATTTGGAGGAGATTAATTAGAAAATATTTCTTATTTGAAGAGAGAAGATTTGGGGGCTGATTTGAGGGCTAATTTGGGAGGGAAATTAAAGAAATTTGAGCGAATTGGGGGAGGGCTGTTTGGGTATTTGCTGTTTATTCTTTGCTTTAAGCAGATGATTTTCCTAGGGTTTGGGAAAATAAAATTTTAAGTTTAAAATCTATGTGATTCGGGGTGCTCCTACTCCTATGATCGAATATGATATTGAGAATATAATGCTATCTCGAACGATAGACCCAAATACAAAAATAGAGTTTTAGAAATCATAATAAAATACAAATAGAAGAATAACATATTGTCTCAAAAGACATAAAAGTCATTCTAAAATTGTATTTAAAGATAAAAGTGTGGTTTGAAAATTCTTCATTTTTGTTATCAATACAACAACGATAGTATCATATCACCTTGAAAGGTGAAAATGATTTTCTGCGGAGTGATTTGAATACAATAATGAGTTTTTACGAAATCATCTACGCTCCTAGAGATTTTTCATCTATTTTATGAAAATAGGATATGTTTATTTTAATTTGGAGTTAAAGGCAAACCTTTATGTTTAATCACATCTTAAAAAAATTTAATCTCCTAAGAATACTCTCAATTAAAGTAGTGACAAAATTTTTCTTGGATTTCAACGATTAAGACCATAATGAGAGGTGAAGAATTTTTTTAGGGGATTGGATCCATTCGGAATAGTTCTTTCTGAAGCCAAATGATGAGAGGAAGGGAGCACTTTACAATTTTGGAACCACCCAGAAGCACTCCAGTCTATTCTATGTTAGACTTTAATATTTTAGAGAGAGAACTTTTATGTTTGAATTGACATTTTATTAGATAGGTGAGATTAGGTTCTCGGAGGGTGAGGACTTATGTTTAAGGTTCGCCTTAGAACCTAGATCTAAGTTAGGCACTACATAATAGTAACCCGAACCTATTGTAAGTGCAATCTGCCCGGAGTGGAAAGCTAGCTAAACAATCTAATCACTTCAAAATCATATTATTTGGTCTTTATGAAAATAGATAGGCTGTTTAAGTTTTTGGAATTTAGAGCTAACGTTTAAAGAAAATTCTAAGTGGCCCCGCACTAATGAATGTTAGTATACTTCTAGAACTTATCTAATTAGATTTTAATTTTAATTTATTTTTAATGCAATGCATACTTGTTGAAACATCATAAATCATGAATACTTGAAATTTTTGAAAAAAGCTTAAGAAAATAATTTTTTAGAAGACTAAGCTTCTCTAGATTCAGTACCTCATCTTCATCGGTCAAATTATCTGAACTCTACCCTCAGGCAGGGAAGTGTCTCTAAAACAAAGAAAGAAAAATAAGCATGTAACCCTGGATGGTCTCCGGTTTACTTTCTTATAGTGATCATCTTTCTATGTTATTTATCCCTAGAATTTTATTTTTGAATTGTGAGTTGAAGAATTTTCATTCCTAATAGCCTAACGAAATTACAGGCACAAGCACATGCAAGAAAGAAACCTATGAAAAATTTGTAATTTCTACTACACAATCAATTTAAAAAATCATCAAATAAAATATGTAATATCAAAAGTTCATCTGGTAAGTGCCACTTCATTACAACTCAGGGTTTGTTGAAAGCAAAGGTGACCTGGCTCAATCAACAACAATCTGAATTTTATTTCTATGAAATGATGCAAGTCTTAAAATAAGACACTTCTCTCTTGTCTTCGTTTCTTCCTCTCTGACTTAATTCTTTCTTCGGATTCCCTGTAATTCACCTTCTTTTCCTCCAACTTCTTGTATGTTTATCTAATTTGAGTCTTCAAATAGAAAAAACTCTCCATTAAAGGATGTTTATTTTTCTTTGGATCTTAAATCTTCCAGGAAATACCTTATTTTGAAAACTTTCACAACTCTTGCTTTAATGAATTATATTTTTGAAAAATTAAAATGACTCGGTGAAACATTTGAATATATCAATAATCAAAAGGGAATCATAATTATAATCATTTTGCTCATTTTTGTGCAACCTGTAACTTGGTCATGTTTTTAATGATTAGAGGGTTAAGCAACAAAAAACACCTGTAGAAAATATTGTTTTAAATCGTGATTAATTCTAGCCCCTTTTTATAGCCCTACATAAGCATGACCACCTGTAAAACTTTGATTAGTAAGAAACATTATGATCATTCCTGATGGGGCATCGGAGCTGGGAAAATTTATCAGAGGCGTGGCCGTCGATCTACGGCCATGATCGTGCCGATGTATTTTAAGTTGTCATATATATTCTTATTTTATTTATTTATATTTGTATTTGCTTTAGTTGTTTTCCCATTTTTTCTCCTTAAGGGTGGTCATGTGTAAGCCCAAAGGGCGATGTCGTCTTTTATTTTGAGTCCATTGTATGAGGTTATATATAGCCCTATTATTCTCTTTTCATGTTTAATGAATGAATGAATGATAAAATTTTCTCCATGTTTTGAGTTATTGTGAGAGCTTGAGAGAGATTGGAGAGAGATCTCTTGGAGAGGGAATCGGATCACCCAACAACCTTGGAAGTGTCCGGGTTTGTGGTTTTTTCTTCTCTATCTTCCCTTCCCCTACTTGTCGTCGGCCTAGGATCTCCCCACTCCCTAAGCCGTCGGCCACCCTAGCCATCCACCCTCAACCATCGGCTAGCCCCTCCCAACCCCATCTTCCACCCGATCCCATCTCCCTCCACCACCATCCACGGCCAAGCCCCATACCGTCGGCCCCTTCCCTTGCTTTTCCCTGATGCAAGACTACAATGTTTTAATTGTATGCAATAATAATTTGCATGATTTCTTGAATAAAACAATTAGGATTAAAACGGTTAGCAGTCAAAATGACAAAAGAAAACAAGAGAGGGATGCCTACGTTTAGGCTAAGCCACTTTCCATAAGCTTGAATTATCAAACAAGTTAGAAATTCAACAACATGCGAAGTAAATAGCTTTCAACAAAATCCCTAATCTAACAATAAGATTAGAAGCATAGAAATCATGCTCAATCCTACGTTTACTAAGCTTAGGCATAAGGCGAAGCACAGCTCCTTGTGACTCGTCACCACCTACAAAGTAAGGGGATTAGGAATATATTTGAAAAGGGGAAGAAGTTCACCTTTGTCAAAGCCCGGAAATAAGTAGTCGAAATGTTGAAGAAGTTCGTCGTAGCTCCCTTGAAGGTTCAACTTTGTCGAAGCCCAGAAACAAGTAGTCGAGATGTTGAAGAAGTTCGTCGTAGCTTCCCTTGAAGGTTCAACTGGAGAGAAAGAAGTTTCTCCCAAGTGTTGAAGTGTTGAATACGCGAGTTGGTACTTCCCTTGAAGGCTCCTATTGAAAGAGAGGAGCTTTTCTTGAAAACTCCCAAGGAAATAAGGGGAAGATGTGGCCGGCCATGGATAGGAGAGGATTGGGGAATTTAGGTTCGGATTTTGGGAGGCTTAAGTGGGGGGAAATTAAGTCAAACAATTTCCTTCTAGATCCTTGAGTGAATTATTCAAGGAAGGGAAAGGGTGAGAGGGGCCGGCTGCAAGGTGATAGGGAAGGGCTTTAATTTAATTCCAAAAGGAGGGGTTCTCCTTTGGAAAGAAATTAACTAAGATGGGCCAGGGGAAATTCGGCCAAAGAGGGTAGAGGGAAATATGAATTGTTTCCAAGAGGGGATGATGTAGGCAAAGGGGGGGGGGGGGGGGGTCAAATCAAACCAAAAAAAATTTACTTTTGACTTCCCTTGAGCTTGCTAGCTCATTAATTTTTGAGCTAAGATTTAACTCATTATGAGCTATATTTTTTTAGTTCATTTATTAGTGAACTTGTCTCTTCCTTTTCCGCCTGTTCTTCTTCCATGCTTTGGATTTTGGGTTTCATGTGTAGGCTGTTTTATGTGCCTTGGCTCCTTGGTTTCCCCGGTTGGCTGCTAGTTTTCCGTGCTGGGTGGCCTTTCCCGTGCCTTGGTGCTTCGGTTCTGTGCGAACCTCCTTGGCTTTTGCGGCTACCTCTTCTGGTTCCGCCTGGGCTATTTTTCTGTGGCTGATGGGGGGCTTTTCTGTGGCTTTGGTGCTTCGTTTCCTGGAGTTGACTGTTGGCTTTTCATTTCCCTTATTTAATATAGAATATTAAAGGGTTTTTGGGGCTGTTTGTATTCCCCTCCCTTGTCTGTATATAGAAGATGTTTTGTGGCTGTTTTAGGTATGATAAGAGAATTTTTGGAAAGAAATCTTAGTGATTTTCTTGGAAGAGCTTGTTCCACTTCTTCTTCTATGTCTTGGGGAGACTTGCGAGTTCTTTCCACCCTTCTTCTCGGCTTCTAACCTCTTTCGTCTCTCCGCAAGTATCCACTCCATTGTATCCTTCGTCTCTTGGAAAGCAAGTTTAGGTGTTTTTATTTGAGTCGATTGTAAGAGTCTTTATATATAAAAGTGTCTTTTAATATTATATTTCTAAGTGTTCTTTTTATATGAAATGTAAGAGTTTGTTCTTTTTATTACTTAGTGTTTTTTTTTTGTGATCGAAAATTTTGGGATCCCTTCCCATAGATTTTTGATTGCATCAGGGGAGTTAGTGATTTGGAAACAAATCCCATGGATTTAATAGAGGGGGCCGACGACTAATGGGGCTTGGGAGGGAATTAAGGAAGCTATAATGCTTCCTTAAATTAGGTAATGAGATTTGGATTGAAATATTTCATTCCAAATTAAATTAAAATCAAATAGGAAAGGATTTGAAAACTTTCCTAAAATAGATTTCCTAAATTAGGAAAGAATTTCAAATTCAAATAATTTTGAATTTAAACCTTCCTAACTTAAGAGTGGTTGCTTATGGAAAGTATTTAAAAGGGGGTTGAATTTGTCGAGGGAAGATGGGGAGGTGGGATAGGGCCGGCGGCTTAGTGGGTTTGTGGGGAATTTCGGTGGAGGGATGGTGGGGGTTTTGATGGCCGGCGGTTTGGGTGGTGAGGTGGGGGTTAGGTGATGAAGGGAAATGAAAAATAGATAATGAAGAAGAACCACGAACCCGACCGTCTCCAAGGTTGGTGGGTGATCCAAATTCCTTCTTTTAGGGATCTCTCTCCAAGCACTCTCAAGATCTCTCTAAGAACTCAAGCAATGTCAAAAGTTTTTTTTTATTATTCAATCATTAAGCTTTCAAAGAGAAACATAGGTGCTATAAATAGCCTCGTACATAGGACTCAAAATAAGAAAGTCGACAATACCCTCAGGGCTTACTACGACCTCCCTTAAGTAAGGGGTAAAAACAGGAAAACAATTACAACATAAATAATAAAAGACAAATAACATAATAAAAGACAAATACATGAAATGACTCAAAAAATACAGCGACTCGATCGTAGCCGTAGATCGACGGCCACGTCTCTGATAGACTTTACTTGTAACGTCTCCATCATTCCCCCCCATCATCATTGTCATTACACCTTTCCTAAATTAACTTGTTGTATTTTAGGTAGCTCAAATAATTAGCAAATTCAATTCTATTTGAATTTGAAATTATTACCTAAAATATGAATCCTATTTTAGGAAAGTTTTCAAATCCCTTCCTATTTGAATTTTAAATTAATTTGGGATGAAATCTCTCTTCCCAAATTTTATCCCCTAACTCAAGGAAGCATTAAATGCTTCCATAAACCCCTCCCTATTCTCCCTATGCCGCCGGCCCCATTCAATTCATCTTTGGAATTGTTTCCAAAACTAAAGTTACTCTCTTGGAAATAATTCAAGTCACCCCTTTCTCTCTCTTGGCCGAAAATCCCCAAGGTCCCCACCTCCTTTATTTCTTCATTTTCTCTCCTACGACATTAAAATTCGTAGTTCTCCCTACCGGTTCCTTTGTCTTCAATGCTGCTGTTTGAATTTGATTTTCTGATATCTTTTTCACCATCTCATGAAGATTGAAAATTTTGTCTTCCACCGTCGCTTTCATTTGGCTCATCTCCCCTTTGAGGCGTTCTTCCAACGCATCAACTTTCTTAGCCGTCATCTATACCCGAATTTTTCCAAGTTCAAAAATCTGGATCTTAACCCAAAAATCAGGAAATATCCCTCCCTTCCTTTGGCCAAAAAACACAACTGTTTTTAACAAAAAAAGCCCACAAACGGTCCCAAAATATGTTATGATACCAATTTATTAATAAGTACTTGAAGATCTCAAGTCCTAGATGAGAAAAGTGGAGGGTTGCGTTAGGTAGTCGACAGCCAGCGTAAAACTTGTCGAACAATAATGACATGAATCCTTTAAGAAATTGTGTTAATGCTAGGGCGTCCCCTGGAAGCGACGCGCTGTAAGGCCTGAATACAGTGACAAGTGTGCAAGGGCCGCTGCAACGGCGCCCGGGTGCAGTGTTAAATAGGCAAGGGTTCCCACATCAAGGACGGATGTGGGCAAATAAGCTAGTCCATGAAACTAAAATTAGGATATGAACTTGGAATATAGGTTCCCTTACAGAAAAATTAATGGAATTAATAGATATTATGATTCATAGGAAGTTAAATATTTTGTGCATTCAGGAAACTAAATGGGTTGGAGATAAGGCTAAGGAAATTGATAGTTTAGGATTTAAACTTTGGTATTCGGGTAGGAGTCGTACTAGAAATGGTGTAGGTGTTATTATAGATAACAGTTTAAAGGATAATGTTATAAAAATTAATAGGATTGGAGATAGAATTATAGTTTTAAAGATTGTTGTTGATGATAAGATTGTTAATGCTTATGCTCCTCAAGTAGGTTTGGATATGAGTTCTAAATTAAATTTTTGGAATGACTTAGAAGAATTAATACAAAATATACCTCTTGAAGAAAGAGTTTTTATTGGAGGAGATTTAAATGGACATGTTGGTAGAGAGGTAGATGATTTTAAAAGCATTCATGGTGGCCATGGATTTGGAACGACTAATGAAGGTGGCAAGATCATGTTGGATTTTTGTTTAGCTTATGATTTTTTAATTGCTAATACCTTATTTAAGAAAAAGAATGAGCATCTCATCACTTATAAAAATGGATATAATACAACCCAGATTGATTATTTTCTTATTAGAAAATTAAATCGTTTAGATTGCAAAGATTGTAAAGTTATTCCGAGTGAAAATTTATGTACCCAACATCGATTATTAGTTTTGGACTTTAAGATAAAGGGACATAAAATAAAAAATAAAGTAAAACAATTTTCTAGGATTAAATGGGGGCATTTAAAGAATATTAACCAAAATATTTTTGGAAATAAGATTTTAGATCTTAAGATTTTGTCTGTGCATGAGGATGCTAATATTATGTGGAAAAAAGTGGCTAGTGATATTAAGAATATTGCAAAAGATGTCCTTGGAGTATCAAAGGGAAAAGCTCCCAATAGTAAAAATAGTTGGTGGTGGAATCCTAATGTGCAAGAAAAAATTAAAAATAAGAAGCTTTGTTATAAAAATTGGTTAATTTTAAAAATTCTGATAATTGGGAAATATATAAAGTGGCTCGTAAGGATGCTAAGAAAGCAATAAGCGATGCAAAGGCATCAACTTTTAGTGATTTATATAATAGATTAGATACTAAAGAGGGAGAAAGATATATGTATAAGTTAGCCAAACAAAGAGATAGGAGTAGTAAGGATTTAGTTCAAGTGAAGTGTATTAAAGATGAAGATCAAAAAATACTTTTCTTAGAAGATGATATTCAATAAAGATGGATGAGATGTTTTGCTAAACTTTTTAATGAAGATTGTGAAAATAAGATTGACTATAGTGACCTTAGCACCCTAGATGAAAATAAAGATTTATGTTTTTATCGGCGTATTAGTAAAACTGAAGTTAGAGAGGCTTTAAAGAAAATGAAGGGTGGAAAAGCTGTTGGACCTGATGATATTCCAATAGAGGTGTGGAAATGCTTAGGAGATGAAGGAATTTCATGGCTTACTAAACTTTTTAATACTATTTTGAAGACTAAGAAGATGTCAGATGAGTGGAGAATGAGTGTGTTAATTCCTATTTTTAAGAATAAAGGTGATGTACAAGATTGTGCGAATTATAGAGGTATTAAGTTAATGTGTCATACTTTAAAACTATGGGAGCGAGTTTTAGAGCATAGGTTGCGGCGTGATACTAATGTTTCTCAAAATCAATTTGGATTCATGCCGGGTAGATCGACTATGGAAGCCATACATTTATTAAGAGGTTTGATGGAGAAATATAGAGAAAATAAGGAGGATCTACATATGATATTTATTGATTTAGAAAAAGCATATGATAAAGTTCCAAGAGAAGTGCTATGGAGAGTTCTTGAAAAGAAAGGAGTCAATAATGCTTATATTCAAATCATTAAAGATATGTATGCAGGAGCTATTACTTGTGTTCAAACACAAGGTGGATTGACCAAGTATTTCCCTATTTCGGTTGGGTTACATCAAGGATCAGCCTTAAGCCCATATCTTTTTGCTTTAGTCATGGATGTTCTCACTAGACATTTGCAAGAGGATGTACCTTGGTGTATGCTTTTTGCTGATGATATTCTTTTTGTTGATAAGACTAGAGAGGGAGTTGAAGGTAAACTTGAATTATGGAGGTCAACCTTAGAGTCTAAAGGTTTTCGCTTGAGTAGATCTAAAACGGAATATATGGAGTGTAATTTTAGTAGTAATAGACCTAGTGAGGGGATTGTGACTTTGGGCGATCAAGTCATTAATAAGAGTACACATTTTAGATATCTTGGATCTATTGTTCAGAGTGATGGTGAAATAGATGGGGATATTATCAGTAGAATTCAAGTTGGATGGTTGAAGTGGAGGAATGCATCGGGCTTGTTATGTGATAGAAATGTACCCCTCAAACTTAAGGGAAAATTCTATAAGATGGTAGTGAGGCCTGAAATGCTTTATGGTGCCGAATGTTGGCCTTTAAAAGAGAAGCATAATACTAAGTTAAGTGTGACAGAGATGAGGATGCTCAGGTGGATGAGTGGCTTTACCCTTAGAGATAGGATACGAAATGAGCATATACGTGAAAAGGTTGGAGTAGCTCCAGTAGAAGATAAGATTAGAGAAAGTCGCCTTAGATGGTTTGGTCACATAAAACGGCGGTCTTGCGATGACCCGGTTAGGAGAGTAGAGGTATTAGATTTGACTTATGTTAAGAAAGGTAGGGGTAGACCTAAAAAGACTTGGTTAGAAAATATTAGGAATGACCTTTCTTTATTAGATTTAAACGAGAATTTGACTTTTAATAGGACACAATGGAGAAAAAGGATTCATGTAGCTGACCCCACGTAGTGGGATAAAGGCTTGATGTTGTTGTTGTTGTTGTTACTTGAAGATCTCAAGTAAACCCTAACAATAGAGACAAAAAACAACAAGAACGATCCACAAATCCAAAGGAAAAATAAGCAAAACAGTAGTTTTTATTGCAATAATCAAACTAACGGAAGAAAATAACAAGATACAATTGATCCTGAATTCGAGAGGATCTCTCTCTCCCAATCCCAAGACGCCGCTAGAGCTCAAGACACGAAACTCGAAGAACAAGATCAGCCCAAATAATACCCCTAACCCTAATCCTCTCTTCCTATTTAAATCAAATAATTAAGCAGCAAATATCCAAGCAGCCCTCCTCTAATTCACTCCTATTTTCTTAATTATTTCCCTCCCAATTCAGCCCTCAAATCATCCCATAAATCTGTCCTCTTTAATTAGGAAACATTTCCTAATTAATCCCCCCAAATCAACCCACAAATCAGCCCCTAAATATGTTCTTTTCAATTAGGAAACATTTACTAATTAACCCCCTCTAAATCAGCCCCCAATATATGCTCTCTTCATTTATGAAACATCTCCTAATTAATTCCTTTTGATTAATAACCTTCCTAAACAACTCCCTCTTGATTAGTAAATTTCCTCTCAATCAAATTTGGTTGGTCTATCACTATCTTTGATGTTGATTATGTTAGATCAATCTAAAATTGAAAAAATTTGTAGCTGTATACTAAATATATATATATATATGCTTTGATTTGATGGTGAGTGTTAGCATATGACATGTTGTTTTAGAAACTACTTTATTTATAATTATTAGAGTATGCTTACTTATAACTTTGCTTATTGTATTGACTCCTCTGTTTATAAGAGAGGGATGCTCTATTGAATAAGACAATTTAGAAAGATACTTCTCGTCTAACACTGCTAATTGCCAATTTACCAGGAATAAATGACATATAATACCACTTCTATCAATTATAAAGTATAATGCATAATATAAGATTGTCAAATTTTTTTAATGTTGATTATCTCTCTTATACTTGTGCAGGTTAGAAAGCTTACTCAGCAATTTCCTGCCTCTGTCCCTCTAGCTTTAGTGCTTAAAAAGTTCTTGGCAGATCGTAGCTTGGATCACTCTTATTCGGGAGGATTAAGCTCATATTGCTTGGTCAGTCGCACCTTTTTTGTTTTTTAATTTAACGTACTTTGAAAATGCTCCCATTATCTTTTTGGTTTCTTTATCTGGATAATTGATACCTTCTCTTTATTTTGTATGAATGTTTCTATGGTTGGATCAAGTTTTAGTCCATATAGCATCTAGGCATTAATGGTGATTAAATTTTGCAGCTTTTATTCCTTGTAGAAAGTTCAATTTTAGTTCATTGCGAAGCCTTTGTTACAAAACTTTTCTAGTGCAAAAGACGGTGATTGTCTTTTTTTCAAAGGTATTACGGTGTTGAGCTAAACTCTATGGTGCCAGTTTTTATTGTGATCAACCTAAAGTTTAAAACCGAGTGTTACCTCCTGCTTCTTTAGAATTTGTTGCCACATGCCATGATTCTTTCAAAAGCTGGCATGATAGTGATTTTTTGTTTTCCATAGATAATGCAATTTAAGTAATTTTAGATTCAACTTTTCATTGTGCTTTAACAATATTAAATATTTGTCAGTGTCACCAAGATGTTGTTATTATACCAGCATTTGACTGGTCAATGATAAACTGAATTAGAGGAAGAAATAAGAGTATTAAGTTTGATTTGAAATTCTGTTGTCTACTTAATAATGTCCTTTCCCTCTATTTGCTTGTTCTACAGCATTTGTGTAGATGTTTGCTTACCAGCTGCTGAAGACCCAGAGTCAGCTTCTGGCTTTACTCATTGGTCATTGCTTCCTACCACTATCTGACTACAGCAAAAATGATAATTTATAATCACATCCATAGTAATATATATTTTTAATTTCCATATTTATCTTTGTATTTATTCTATTCATTGAACTTCTGTGAAGAAACATTAAGAGAACTTGTAGATTTTTGTTGAATCAGATGATAACAAAGTGAAGATAAGATAAAAGAGTTACCAATACTTTACAATGCTTCATAAAAACATGTTCTTTATAATCTAGCAATTATGAACAATATAACAATGATTAATATCATTTTGCTATTGTAATGCTCAAATTTAAATATAGCACAAGTGATATTACAAAACTACGAGTGTTTTTATGCTTCTTTTTCTTTACTATTGAAGCCTTCCTCTACTTGAAGAAAGTTCACAGCAATCTGACACTTAACAACGGAGGTACGGACTAGAACCTCTATTACCCAGCAACTTTTGGACTACATTTGAAGTCAGTATCTTTTTCATTGGATAATAGTAAATTTAGCATGCCACTTCACTGTTTTGGAAATGAGAATTCTAGAAGTTCGTCCAAGATCTCCAGATTCTAGGTTGGATTTGTAAGACAATACTGGGAGAAGAGAGACACAAGAAAGTGAGATATTCGAGATAGGCCCTAGTAGTTCAATACTTTATTAAATCCATCAATATAACTGTAGTTGAAGGCTTAGAAGCAGTTATGACATCAGAGTCTAGTAAGATCTCCTGTGCAAGTTTTTGTTCAAACTCATTCTCATGCACAAAGCTAAGCTTAAGATTGATCACATCATGACATTCGTGCTTAACACACAAGAAGGAGATTGCTTGAGTAGATATCAAAGTATATGAACAAGGAAATAAGTTGACACTTTAGTTCTTCAATTTACCAATCTTATTTGACGTTGAATATTTCATCATGAAGCCTAGGTTGACTATGGAATTTATGGGATTTAGGAAAAAAATTGATAAAAAACTGCTTGATTTGGGTGGGCATCACATTGAAGATGAGTGGGTATAGCCATCATGATATGATTAGTTTCGAACATGATACCATTGATGAGAGTATGTACAATTGTGATGATGTGATATATCGAAAACATTATATTGAGGATGGGAATATGCTTATTAATTATGATATAATCAATAATGATCATGATGTGAACTATATTTTTAGTCATCTCAATTTTTGAATAATAAGCATTATAAATATCATGATAAGATGAGCAAGATTTATGATTTATCATAACTTTATAATATTATATAGATTGCTCATGATAGGAGGTATATGATGCATGTCTAGAGTGCATCAATTTAAGAGTGAGTGCAAAAATAAGAAGGATGAAGGTAACACAGTAAGCAAACAAAAGAATTGTGTGCAATGTGCAATATGGACTCAATTATCCAATTAGGGAGTGGACCAAACGCCATGTTGAGGGAGGTTGCATGAGTAGCGGAGGTATTGGGACCTACTATGTCAAGGGTGAGTGTGTGACAAGCAATGTTGAAAGGTATAGTAGAATAGAGGTTGGATTGTGATCTAGAGAGAGAGAGAGAGCGAGAAGAAAATTTCATAATAATGAATTTTAGCAAGCGGCAAAGGCGCAATCTAATACCAGGGCAAGCACAATGAGTTTTTTTTGGTGTGCATTCGAAAGATGCAAAGTAGTGGAGGCGCGCGCCCATGTGTAAAGTGCGACATGACTGGTACAAGATGCAAGTTGCGAGGAGCTTTGAATTTAGATTGTGTGGAGCAAGGCCATGTATCATGCAGATGTGCATTGCTGGTGATGTTGGCTACAAGCGACGTAGTGAAGCAGCTGAAGAGTTCGGGAGGGTTATTGGATGCAAGATAAATTACATGTTCAACATCATCTATTAAGAAGTGTTTGATCTATGCACTAGCTTTAATTCTCTACTGTTCTCCCTTTTTTATTTTGCCATTTCCTTTTTAAGTTCATTGTTTCTTTAAATGATCTAAAGAAAATTAATGCATTGGTAATCTTGTTAAATTATGTCTCTGAAAGTTTAGAGTGACTTATGGTGTGTAAAGTTGTAAAATAACAGTTTAGCCAGCTCCATTATTGCTAAAAAAGTTATTGATAGTTAGGGGCCATTGATCTGTGATAAATTGTTTTTGATGTTTTTGCAGGTTTTACTAATTACACGCTTCCTTCAACATGAGCACCATTGTGGTTATTATATGAAACAAGTAAACCTTTTATCTGTTATTTTCTTTCTAGAAGCAATCTGTTCTTCTTTCCTAGATTTAGCTCATTTATCATGTGGAATATAATTTATATTCAATATAGTTAATCTCACACTGTGTGATGCTATTGTCAAGTTCTTAGCTTTAGAGTACTCTGCGCTTGAACCTTGTAACTGTATAATTTCAAACTTTCATCATAGGACTTTTGCCAGTTGCCTTTCATTTGGGTTGTTTTGTATTCACGTTTTAAAATTACCTTTAAGAATTTGAGCAATTTCTTGCTGAAAATGTGGATTTGGATATCTAAATTAGATTGGGCCTTTCTTTTTTTTTTTAAAGATGGCTTCCTCTTGGCTACTTGCATATGCAGAACCTCCCTTATGTGATAAGTTGAGTATTCATATGAACCATGTTTTGTGTTCCCTTGTACCATGAGCCTATTTTTTGCATGATCTTTATCGTAATGTCTATAGTTAGCCTAATTTCCATATCAATGCTGGTTAAGAACTTTGGTTTGTGGTTGAAATCAGATGGCATGACCTGTTTCTCAGTTGAGAGAGTGGCATTCTAGTTTTGAAACGGGTAAATTTTATAAATGTTGGAACATCATTGTTTAGTTTAAATATGGTATCCTTTTGATTCTTTGTAGTTTGATGTGAGCAATCATCTTATTTTTATTGAAAGTACATAGATTATATGCTCCCTGGCATGAATCAATAAAACATAAACAATATATACCAGCTAATTTATCTTTATAGACCGATGCTTGACTGAGTGTGCTGAATGATCCTGCAGGTTAAGCTATTTAAGTGTCTTTCAAGGGAATTTTTTGTTACTTTGATCACTGTTTGATCTTTCTATTTAGTCGTTTATAACTAGAAAACCAATGGCCAATGCCATATAGCTCTTCTAACTTCACTGCTGAAAACATAAACTGAAGAATTCATCTTTCTAATTCACTTTGTATGAACTGTTTGCAGAACCTGGGCAGTCTTTTGATGGAGTTCCTTTACTTCTTTGGGTGAGTATTAGTGGTTTTTTGTTTATATTTTTATTTCAAAGAAAATGTTTGGCCTGTTTTGACTAGGGGCATTTCTTTGCTTTCATTAAGTACTCTTCTTCTGAAAGTTCTTCTTTACTGTTAAGGAATGTTTTTGATCCACGCCAAATGGGGATTTCAATCCAAGGAAGTGGAGTTTATATGAAAAGGGAAAGAGGTCTCAGGTTTGAAGTCTCATCAGAGTTTATGTTCAGTTACATCTTAAGCATATTCTGATCATGATAATATGTTGTGTTTCATGTAGCATCGATCCTATCCATATTGATGACCCTCTGATTCCAACCAACAATGTTGGGCGAAATTGCTTTAGGATACATCAATGTATCAAGGTGAGGATTTAAATTTTGACAAAAATTTAAACAGTGAAGATCTCAGTTTTCTATTCCTCTTGTCAGTTTACTTGCTTTAGACCTAAATGATGAATTAATGGATTATCTTCATCATCATTAGCATTATCCCAACTAAGTCATGAATTAGTTCTTCATGAAGTTTTTCTAGAAGAGACCCGATATACAGATTTCGTTGAGTTTTTTTTTCTTGTTTTTTATTTTCCTGGACTTCCTGATTTTCACAGATAAAGATGTTCGCTTTGTTTTGTTGCATGAATCAAAACATCATATGATGTGAAACTAAATGCAAGGAGCTGCGTGAGAAATTAAAATTGAGTTGGCAAAGAAATTCCAATTAATAACTCGTGGCGATAGCAAGAAAATCAATAATCTTTCGTAGTTGTCAACTAGCTTAGGCGAAGAAGCATGCGGATTAACCAAAACCTTCGGACAACCAACAATAAAAGCAACACTAAAAGCTAGTACAAAAATCCGTCATTTAATAACGAGAAGTTCACCTTGGGGAAAATAATCACTCAACTAGATTAGGCTTTGCGGGAGAAGAATTTCAGCACACCAAACGATGCCACAAGGAAGGTTGCAATGCCAAGGGTCTTGAGCCACGGAGAGGTTGCCGGTGGTGGAGGAAACGCGGGCGGCGTGCTTTTAATAGTCCACTCGTAATCTTCGAACCGCTCGTCTATGATGTCGATGAGTGTGGGTAGGATGCGGTTCAAGTAGTTCTCCACCGTTGCGTCGAATCCAAACCCGACATCAAAGAAGGGAGAGCGGGTGGGATGAATATATCCGTCGTCGTCGAGCACTAATCCAATATCAAGTTCCGGATCCGCCATGCATGGTGGCGTGAGAGGATCTTACTCCGGAAGAAGAAGAGTATCGAGGAGAGGAGAAGACTTGAAGATGTGAAGGTGAGGATGAGGGAGGAGGCCGGCGGATTCCAAGGGGAGAGGGAGGGGGTCGGCGGGTGCAAAGGGGGAAGAGCTTAGGGTTTGAAACTCTCAATCATAATTATTCCCTAATCAAATCTGAAATAAATTTCAAATTTAATTAAATGTGGAGGGAAATTAATTAGGAATTGAATTAGAATTCAAATTGAAGGAAGCTTAAATGGAAAGAATAAGGGGGAAGCCAAGGAAGGGGGGGGGGCCGGCGGTCAATAGAGAGGGAAAAGGATTTGCAAACTTAAAACTGAAATTAGATTTCAGTTTTAAGTGAATTAGGAGGGAAATTTAAGTGGAGTTAATTCCCAATTCAAGAGAATTCAATGCATTAATGGAGCCTTAATGGGCCTCCATTCAAACATGTGGCCGGCGGCTTCTAGGAGGGATTTGGTGTGGTTGTAGTGGGAGGAGGTTTCCAAAATTGCTTGCATGAGATTTGAAAAGAACTCCATCAAAATCTATTTGAAATTTGGAATTTGTCATGAAACGAATTCAAAACTTTCCTAATTTGGAATTTCCAAAATAGGAAAGATTTTGAAATTCAAATTTTGAAATTTTCAAAATCTGAATTTGGGGGAATACGGGGGTTAAACCAATGTTTGAAACGTCACCATCGAATGGTGGTGGTGGAGGGAGGCCGGCGGCTTTGGGAAGTGGGAGGCCGGCGGGTTGGGAAGGAGGAGGGGAAATCGGATGCGGGAATAGACCACGAGCCACGGACTCTTCCAATGACTGGTGGGTGTTGCGTTTCGCCCTCACCTTGGGCTTTCACTCTCCTCTCTAATTCTCTACAATGAGAAAAGAAGAAGACAAGGGAAATCAAAACAAATTTTCATAATCTTCATTAGCCTCATACAATGATACATGACCCCTATATATAGGTCATGAGATACAAGAAAATAAAAGCATAAATAATGACTACATCGCCCTCGGGGCCCCAACATAACTCACTCACACACAAGGGTAAAACAGGAATAATGAAAACTGAAAATGCATAAATAACTAAAAATATAAGCTCTGAATCGTGGCCATCGATCGGCGATGCTTCCGGCGATAAACGTGTCTGAACCGTTGATCGATGACCTCATCATCATATTTGTCTCTTTTTTTTTTTTTTTTAAATGTCTTGCTATAGAGCATGTTTCACGCTATAAATATGTAGAAGGGACCTTAAAACACAAACATACTTCCATCAACTATCGTGTGAATTCTCAACCGTGCAATGGTGCGTAACATAGCTTGTCTACCTAATGGCAGAATGGATTTTCAGGTTAAATCTTTGATATTTATTGCTGAAGCAGATTGATACTATTTGACAGTGGTCTAATTTGTAAAAGTCCCTTCACTGGTAACCTAGTGCTTGGAAGAAGGTACGAAGGAACTTTTCGGAAAACTAATCTTAATTGCCAGTTCTCAATCTCTCAAGACTTGTATGGAATACTTCTGATGAGCATTGAATTGGCCCTGGTGCTCAGATATGTGCCGGGGTTAAATCGGTCGTGAAAATTCTTTTCAATAAGTTTGATTGAAAATAAATGTTGTTTTGATCCTTTAAGATAATGAAGTCTTTCTAGTGAATAATGAATACAAAAAACTCAGGTTAAAATAGTCTCCCTTAAAAGCTTCAAGATTGATCCTTCCAAGATAAAGTCAAAATTAAACAACTAGTCTGAAAGCTACTGAACAAAACACTCACAAAATGGATGTTCATTTGTCAGAAACAGCACATCAACAAAAAAATGTAGCTGTTAATAATATAGTAATCAGAGACTTTCATTATGAAAGATAAGTTTTTTTATAGTTTTCAAATATGTTTATGATAATTCTGAATAAAAAAGGTTCAAAATTTAGAGAACATGATTAAAATGATCCCCCAACCATCTATCAAGGACCAAAATTATCGCACTATGTAAAAATCTTTAATTTCTTTGTGAAGCTCCTGTATATGAGATGCAAATGTATATGCTGACTCAGATGTTCTACCTAAGGGACTCATGGGGATGAGGTCAATTGGCTGCCTAAGCGGATATCCATACACAATTTCAGCTGGGCTCAAGTTTGTAGTTCTGTTTACAGAGTTGTTGTAGGCAAATTCTGCTATGGGTAACTTAGAATCCCAATCTCGAATGTTTTCTCCTACCAGTGTCCTCAGGAGGTTGCCTAGGCTTCTATTTACTACCTCAGTTTGACCATCAGTCTGCGGGTGGAAGGCTGTAGAAAATTGTAATTTGGTTCCCATGTAGTGCCACAGTGTCTTCCAGAAATAACTAGTGAATTTAACGTCCCTATCGGATACTATGGTCTTGGGAAGGCCGTGAAGTTTAACTATCTCGTTAAAATAAAGTTTTGCAACGTGGGAGGCGTCGAAAGTCTTAGAGCAAGGTACGAAGTGAGCCATCTTAGAAAATCGGTCAACTACCACAAATACAGAATCGTGTTTCTTAACGGTTTTAGGTAGTCCAAGAACGAAGTCCATGCTAACATCTACCCAGGAGAGCTAGGTACGGGTAGAGGGGTGTACAAACCAGTGTTTTGTTTTCTCTGTTTGGCAAGTTGGCAGGTGTGGCATCGTCTCACTAACTGACTGACATCTCGCTTAAGGCTAGGCCAGAAAAATCGATTTTCGAGAGCAGCAATCGTCTTGGTTTGGCCAAAGTGTCCGGCCAAACCTCCCGCATGTAACTCCCATACTAGATATTCTCGAAGGGAAGTCTTGGGGATACATAGTTTTTGTGCCTTGAATAAATATCCATCTTCCACAATAAAGTCATTGATAATTCGTTCGCCCCCCGTAGTGAGTTTAAAATATGTGTCCTTAAAGTCAGGGCAATCCAAGTAGTTTTCTTTAAGTTGCTCGAACCCTATCACTTCCATCCTCATTTCACGAGCTACCATCAGACGTCGGCTAAGTGCATCCGCAGCTTTATTTTCCGAACCTGCTTTATGTCGAATGGTATACGTGTATTCTTGCAGGAATTCAACCCATCTACCATGTCGGGCGTTAAGCTTCTTTTGGGAGTTAATGTATCTAAGTGCTTCATGGTCCGAGAATATGACAAATTCCTGAGGCAGCAGGTAATGCCTCCAATATCTAAGGGATTGAATTATAGCATAGAATTCTTTGTCATAGGTGGAATAGCGTTGCCGGACGTCATTTAGTTTTTCGCTGAAGTAGGCCACGGGGTGGCCTTCTTGAGATAAGACTCCTCCTATTCCTATGCCTGACGCGTCACAAGTCACTTCAAAAACCTTAGAAAAATCAGGCAGTCTCATGACGGGTGCTTCAATCATTTTCCTTTTTATATCATCAAAAGCCTTAGAAGCAGACGCCGTCCAAAGAAATTCACCTTTCTTGAGACAATCGGTTATCGGTCCCACTATGGTGCTAAAGTTCCGAATGAATCTTCTATAAAACGTGGCCAGTCCATGAAAACTCCTAACATCTCGAATATTTTTGGGTTCGGGCCACTCATTGATCGCACGCATTTTCTCAGGGTCTGCCGAGATTCCATGGGAAGATATGATAAATCCAAGAAAAATGACGTGATCAGTCAAAAAGGTGCACTTCTTAGGGTTGGCAAACATTTGTTCTTTCCTCAACGTTTCACAGACTTGCCTTAAGTGATCCAAATGTTGTTCTTCCGAGTTGCTGTAAATTAGGATATCGTCAAAGTATACAACCACAAACTTTCCTAGAAAAGGTCGGAGGATTTGGGTCATAACTCTCATAAACGTGCTCGGGGCATTGCTTAAACCAAAGGGCATCACTGTCCATTCGTATAAACCGTCTTTGGTTTTGAAAGCCGTTTTCCACTCGTCTCCCGGGCGGATCCTGATTTGGTGGTACCCGCTTTTGAGGTCGATCTTAGAGAAAAGAGTGGCTCCCGTCATCATATCTAACATGTCATCTAGGCGGGGGATTGGGAACCGATATTTGACCGTGATTTTGTTGATAGCGCGGCTATCGACACACATTCTCCACGATCCATCCTTCTTAGGGGTAAGAAGGGCAGGAACCGCACACGGACTGAGACTCTCCTTGATGAACCCTCGTTGAAGCAACTCGTCCACTTGTTTCTGGAGTTCTGCGTGCTCAGTTGGGTTCATACGGTAATGAGGCAGGTTGGGTAAGGAGGCTCCAGGGACTAAGTCGATGGCGTGTTGGATGTCCCTAAGGGGTGGCAGTTGGTATGGCAAATCCTCAGGGAAGACATCGGCGAAAGTTTCAAGCAGAGGCTTCACTTTCTCGGGGATGGGTTCATCGTGATCTACACTTACTTCCCGAGCTACTAATGCATAGAGAGGTGTTCCAGATCCTAGCTCAGTGTCCAAGTCTTTGGCAGTTAGTAGGTTCAGGCCCGTGTTGGGTTTAAGAGAATTTGGTTTGACGTTGTCCCTTGTAGACTTGGGTTGGGTGGGGAGGAGCTTGATCTTCTTGCCCTCGTGTTCAAACACGCAGGTGTTTGAACGGCCATAGATGTGTACATCATTGTCAAAAAGCCAGGGGCGGCCAAGGATGATTTGGCCCACATCCATAGTCAACACATCGCACCAGATTTTGTCCTTATATCCGATGAATTCAATAGGAATGAGACTCCTATCTTTCACTTCCAGAGTCGTTGATTTAATCCAGGCGACTTTATAAGGGTTGGGGTGGGGTGTGGTCTTCAGCTGAAGTCTAGAGATCATGGCTGAGGATACGGCGTTAATACAACTCCCACTATCTATTATAACCTTACAGTTCTTGTCGCTGATCTTAGTGAAAGTGTAAAAGATTGCAGTTCTTCTCCAGTCATCACTAGGTTTGGGTTGAGAGAAGGCACACCTTACAACTTGCAGATCTAAGCGATCCACCTTATGGAGACAGTGGACCCCGGGAGTATCGTCCTCATCGAAATATTCCTCATCGTCGTCCATGTGGTGGACAAGCTCAACGTCAGGTTCGCCTTCTTCCTCCGTCACTTCCTCAATTATCGTGACTTTAAACGGGCTGGAGCACTGAGACGCAATGTGTCCATACCCATGGCACCTAAAACACTTAGTGCCGGCTGTGGTCTTGGGTGTCTCTTGGCCTGGTGCTTTCCCTTTAGCATCAGATCGAAGTTGGGTTTGGTTAGGAGCAGGCCGACTACCTGAGGGTCCAGTGGGCTTGTTGTACGGTTGGCTAGAGGAAGACTTGTAGGGGTTAGGTCTGGAGTCTTGGGTTCTAGGGGCGTGGCTCCTAGATTCTTCTAAGTCCAAAACAAGACTACAGGCGGCTTCGTAAGTGTTCACTCCTCTAGCAAAGAGTTCATTTCGAAGATCTTCTCTTAATCCAGCTCTGAACATTGACAGGAGTTGCGTAGGAGTGGTAGTCTCCTCTCCGTTACAACGAATCAGAAAATCATCGAAGGTTGAGATATATTCCTTGACGGTCTTGCTCCCTTGGGTTAACCTATTCCATCGATCTAGGAGTCTTGGGTAGTATGAGGGGGGAAGGTATTTTCTTTTCAGCTCCTGTTTCATTGTTCCCCAATCAGCAATGGGGTACTCGCCTCTCGTTTCCCTCATGTGCTCTACATTGGTCCAGTACTGATTCGCCCTACCAGTCAACTTCATCTCAACGAATTTAATTTTCTTATCTTCCGAGATATTGTACCACTTGAAGTAGCTATCCATTCCCTTAATCCAGTCAAGAAAGAGTTGAGGCTCTAACGTACCGTCAAACGTCGGGGCATCTACCTTAATACTTTTGAGGAGTTGGGCATCGTTGTCTCTCCAAGGGGCTTCTCTTCCCACCTGATCATGGTTGGGTCGGGGGTTAGGTCGGTAAAACTCTCGATGGTGTCCGTAATCCGTTCGATTATCATCGCCGTAAGGAGATTGTGGACGGGAGGGAGTGTAGAGAGTGGTGTGACCTATTCTCTCAATGTTATCTAGTCTTTCTCCTGTGTGGCGTCTAAGTTCAGCTACACTCGTTTGGGTATCCTTCATTTGTTGTGTAAGTGTTCCTAATTGACCCATAATCATGTCTAAAGTGGTTTGCAAATGGGAAGGATCCATGGTTGGGCGTTAGGGGTCACTAGGAAGTCTTCCTAGGTCAAGGACAGCAGCTAACTCTACCAAAATACTTGCTGAAATCGAGTCTACAGCAGCCGGAATTCGCTGGACAGCAAGCACAGTCGATGGGGAAAGTCACCTAGGTGTTTCGGCTAGGTTCCCGGGTCTAGGCAGCACCTAAATAATGACTCTAGGGTCGCTAACGGCTACTAAACAACTGCAGTAAACAGAGGACAGCAAACTACAACACTTGGAAGTCAGCCCAATGTCACAAACTAGTGCAGGAAAGTAGATGGCAGCAAGGGTTTAATGTTCTACACTAATATGGATGCAAATGCAATGTGGACAGCAGTTTAAACACCTATATATGAGCATGTAAAATGCAAATATTGCTGCAGAAATTTCTGGACAGCAAGGAAAAACAGTAAATAAAATTTATTTAAAAGATGTTATGCATGCAACAACTATCGCAAAGCTAAAGGAAACTTCCTAGGATGCATCTAGCATGACCAAAGCATGCTAGCCATGCTCTGATACCAAATATGATGTGAAACTAAATGCAAGGAGCTGCGTGAGAAATTAAAATTGAGTTGGCAAAGAAATTCCAATTAATAACTCGTGGCGATAGCAAGAAAATCAATAATCTTTCGTAGTTGTCAACTAGCTTAGGCGAAGAAGCATGCGGATTAACCAAAACCTTCGGACAACCAACAATAAAAGCAACACTAAAAGCTAGTACAAAAATCCGTCATTTAATAACGAGAAGTTCACCTTGGGGAAAATAATCACTCAACTAGATTAGGCTTTGCGGGAGAAGAATTTCAGCACACCAAACGATGCCACAAGGAAGGTTGCAATGCCAAGGGTCTTGAGCCACGGAGAGGTTGCCGATGGTGGAGGAAACGCGGGCGGCGTGCTTTTAATAGTCCACTCGTAATCTTCGAACCGCTCGTCTATGATGTCGATGAGTGTGGGTAGGATGCGGTTCAAGTAGTTCTCCACCGTTGCGTCGAATCCAAACCCGACATCAAAGAAGGGAGAGCGGGTGGGATGAATATATCCGTCGTCGTCGAGCACTAATCCAATATCAAGTTCCGGATCCGCCATGCATGGTGGCGTGAGAGGATCTTACACCGGAAGAAGAAGAGTATCGAGGAGAGGAGAAGACTTGAAGATGTGAAGGTGAGGATGAGGGAGGAGGCCGGCGGGATTCCAAGGGGAGAGGGAGGGGGTCGGCGGGTGCAAAGGGGGAAGAGCTTAGGGTTTGAAACTCTCAATCATAATTATTCCCTAATCAAATCTGAAATAAATTTCAAATTTAATTAAATGTGGAGGGAAATTAATTAGGAATTGAATTAGAATTCAAATTGAAGGAAGCTTAAATGGAAAGAACAAGGGGGAAGCCAAGGAAGGGGGGGGCCGGCGGTCAATAGAGAGGGAAAAGGATTTGCAAACTTAAAACTGAAATTAGATTTCAGTTTTAAGTGAATTAGGAGGGAAATTTAAGTGGAGTTAATTCCCAATTCAAGAGAATTCAATGCATTAATGGAGCCTTAATGGGCCTCCATTCAAACATGTGGCCGGCGGCTTCTAGGAGGGATTTGGTGTGGTTGTAGTGGGAGGAGGTTTCCAAAATTGCTTGCATGAGATTTGAAAAGAACTCCATCAAAATCTATTTGAAATTTGGAATTTGTCATGAAACGAATTCAAAACTTTCCTAATTTGGAATTTCCAAAATAGGAAAGATTTTGAAATTCAAATTTGAAATTTTCAAAATCTGAATTTGGGGGAATACGGGGGTTAAACCAATGTTTGAAACGTCACCATCGAATGGTGGTGGTGGAGGGAGGCCGGCGGCTTTGGGAAGTGGGAGGCCGGCGGGTTGGGAAGGAGGAGGGGAAATCGGATGCGGGAATAGACCACGAGCCACGGACTCTTCCAATGACTGGTGGGTGTTGCGTTTCGCCCTCACCTTGGGCTTTCACTCTCCTCTCTAATTCTCTACAATGAGAAAAGAAGAAGACAAGGGAAATCAAAACAAATTTTCATAATCTTCATTAGCCTCATACAATGATACATGACCCCTATATATAGGTCATGAGATACAAGAAAATAAAAGCATAAATAATGACTACATCGCCCTCGGGGCCCCAACATAACTCACTCACACACAAGGGTAAAACAGGAATAATGAAAACTGAAAATGCATAAATAACTAAAAATATAAGCTCTGAATCGTGGCCATCGATCGGCGATGCTTCCGGCGATAAACGTGTCTGAACCGTTGATCGATGACCTCATCATCATATTTGTCTCTTTTTTTTTTTTTTTTAAATGTCTTGCTATAGAGCATGTTTCACGCTATAAATATGTAGAAGGGACCTTAAAACACAAACATACTTCCATCAACTATCGTGTGAATTCTCAACCGTGCAATGGTGCGTAACATAGCTTGTCTACCTAATGGCAGAATGGATTTTCAGGTTAAATCTTTGATATTTATTGCTGAAGCAGATTGATACTATTTGACAGTGGTCTAATTTGTAAAAGTCCCTTCACTGGTAACCTAGTGCTTGGAAGAAGGTACGAAGGAACTTTTCGGAAAACTAATCTTAATTGCCAGTTCTCAATCTCTCAAGACTTGTATGGAATACTTCTGATGAGCATTGAATTGGCCCTGGTGCTCAGAATATGTGCCGGGGTTAAATCGGTCGTGAAAATTCTTTTCAATAAGTTTGATTGAAAATAAATGTTGTTTTGATCCTTTAAGATAATGAAGTCTTTCTAGTGAATAATGAATACAAAAAACTCAGGTTAAAATAGTCTCCCTTAAAAGCTTCAAGATTGATCCTTCCAAGATAAAGTCAAAATTAAACAACTAGTCTGAAAGCTACTGAACAAAACACTCACAAAATGGATGTTCATTTGTCAGAAACAGCACATCAACAAAAAAATGTAGCTGTTAATAATATAGTAATCAGAGACTTTCATTATGAAAGATAAGTTTTTTTATAGTTTTCAAATATGTTTATGATAATTCTGAATAAAAAAGGTTCAAAATTTAGAGAACATGATTAAAATGATCCCCCAACCATCTATCAAGGACCAAAATTATCGCACTATGTAAAAATCTTTAATTGAGTCCTCAGACTCTTTAAACAGAGACTAAGATGATCTCACCATCCAAATTAATTAGAATTGGAGTTAATGGTGTTAAAAACGGTGGGTGTTTTGAAATATATTTTCCTTCTTGAATTTTTAGTAAATTTAATTTTTTATTTACCTCATCTCCTCATTACAACAAAAGATCTCACATACAAGCTGGAGTAGGTTGAAATCGTGTAGGGTGCCTAGGGACATAATTTTTCTGTTATTTTTTATTTCATTTCAATGATAGATTGAGTTTATATTTTTTGTTCCAGAATGTTAAAATTTCAAATTTGTAAGTTAATTATATTGAAATCAATTTTTAGTTAGAATAAACTATATATTCAACTATTTTATTTTAAATTTGATTACGTCTTTTTTTGTTCTTTATTGATTAAAATCATTTTTTAGTAAGTTTTTTTTTCTTTGCCTGAAATTATTTTTTAGAATGATTAAATTATATATTTCAATTATTTGCTTTTATTTATTTTTAACTTGAATATAAAAGGAACTTCAAAACTTATCAATTATCAATTATTACTGTTCTGGAAATGTTTTTTTGTGCCTTTTTTGCTCTCTTTTGTTTGGGAAAGTTGCGATATTCTCATGCTTGTAACGCCCAAGAGAAAAGCATCATCGCTTGTCTCCCGCCATCTTCAACCTTGCACGATTTTCCAGCACATTGCTTGCTCATGCATGTTAAGGTATCCTTGCTCATTGTCTTGCACTCTTCTCTCCTTCTCGGCAAGGGTAAGCATAGTAAAAAAAAAAATCTTAAGAGCTACAAATGCTCCGTGGGCACTGATTCAATAGGTTTTTGGAGTGTGGGGAAGTTGTGCAATATTCTTGTGTGTGCAATGCCCATGAGAGGGTTCATCGCTCGACTCCCACCTTCCCTGACCTTGCGTGGTAGTCTAGCATGTTGTTTGCTTCGAGGAAGCTGCTCGCACTTGTATCTCCATTTCAGTTAGGATAAGCATAGTTTAAACAAAAAACTAAAAAAACTCATAGAGTTAAGTAATCCCAAAATTCGTAAGAGTTGCGTATACTTTATGGCTTTTTCACTAATTCAGTAGGTTTTTCGAGTGTGGAGAAGCTGTGTGATATTCTCGTGCATGCAGCCCAATAGATGAATTTGCGTTGCTTGTTTCTTGCCTTCTCTGACATTGTGCGGTAACCCAGCATGCTCTTTTATGTGAAGCTACTCTCGCTCCTTGTCTTGTGCTTATATCTTTGTCTCAGCTAGGGTAAGTGTAACAAAAAAACTCCAAAAAATTCTAATAGTTACGCATGCTTCTTCATGAGTTCTACACTTGTCCAATACTTTCTATTAATTTTAACCTTCAATTTGCACCATTAAACCATTCTGGTCTCTGTTAAAGGAGTTTAGGGACAAAATTGAATCTTGAGACTATTTTGGTGGGATCATTTTGATTCTCTTCTTTCAAAATTTACAATGATTTGGCCCAATTCAAATAAAAGGAATGAATTTGTATTGGCTCAAATTGTTTGAAAAGTAAACAAAATTTTTTGTTTCATTTTAACGTTATTGTTCTCTTACGCCTTGATTTAACAGGCTTTTGCTGATGCCTACACTGCACTGGAAAGTGAGCTCTCGCTATTTTCTGATGAATATATTCCAAGTTCAGCACCATCATTTAGGCTACTCCGAAAGATTGTACCAAGCATTGATTGAGGAATAACCTTTCACAATGGGACTATTCTCATGTCCAGATCGGCTGCTATTATTTTGGGAATGTTTTAAGTATGATTTCTGATTAACACCTTTGAGTATATGGCATAATGGTTTTTTCTGTTTGTTTGCTACCTACAGTAACACTTGTACTAAGGTATAAGTCTATCCCAACCACATAACGCTCTAAAATAACTAATGGCTATATATGATCTCTGTAGTTTAAACAACTTTTAAAATAGTTTTGTTTTCTTAACAATACAGACCGGTATGGGGAAGCTGTAATTTGGAACAGGAAGACTGGTCCAGGTAGTTTGGTAGACAACCACTAATGGGAAATACAAGTTTACCATGATAATCATGCTTTTGAAGACCATCTGATTTATTTTTTCTTGGCGTCAATCAAATGGCATAATCCATAACTTGAATGGGCGGGCTCGTGTGGGCATCATTCGGAATGTTTGATAATCCGTCTGGCGGATTAATGTAGCTTTAATTATATGGCACATTTTCGCACGAACCTTCTGAAATCTTTGTAGCATGAAGAGAAAAATATGCAAATTCTCATTCTGTTTCTCGTGGTCAGAAGCCATTCTGGGTAAGCAGATGGAGTAGGACAAATAAAAGAGTGCTTAATGTCACGGACATAAAGATATGTTTGAAATTATGGATTTTCATGTTTTTAATCTCCAATGAAATTCTTGAAGAGCAAGTGGTCTATACATTACATGGGTAATGTTCATCTCGTCAACTATATTTGCTGGATGTGATCTCTAGCGCTGTAGTAGCATTTGGCCCCGCTTGCAAACTAAAACGACAGGTATGTTTGTATGCTTTCATTTTTGTAACTTGAGTTCAAACTTTTTCCTTTAGAAAACTTTATTACTTGTACAATTGTAACTTATCAAAAGGAATATTGTGTTATATGGAAAGTAAATATCATACGGGTTAATGCTTGTCTATTATTATCAACCAGGAAAACAGATTCTGAACTGAACTTTTCTTTGTTACTTGAAAAAACAAATTGGTTCCTTTTTGCTATCTAGGGAGGAGAATTAACTAAAATTTAATTTACTAATGCAACCATATTAAAGTAGGCGTACTTGGCAGAGTTTGCGAACTGAAATTTTGCTGTTCTTCTGCAGGCAATTTTTGTGTTCGATAGGTAGACCTATTTGATAGTAACTAAATTTTTTTATGATACAATGAAGCTAACTATTTCAAAATAAGGAACAAGCACCATCCAAAGTTCATTCATTGTGTTATTCAGCACTGAAAGAAATTGAATGGATCATACTTTTCCCTAAGGAAACTAATATGATAAGTAAAATTGCTCAAATAAAAAGCTTGATTATTTTCTTTAATTTCATGCTTTGATTGAGTTGAAGAAAATCTTTAGTTATTAGGGATCTTATTGATTTAAATATGAAATGCGTGAAGCTTATTTTGCTAAACAGACAAAAAAATTTGTAATGATAAAGTTGCATAAAAAATACAAGTTAATGGAGAACCTGGTGTAATTGTTGGTACCTTGAGATATCCAGTAGTTATAGCAGTTGTATAGTTTGAATATGAGAATAACTGGAGGGTTTTGTAATCCTTAAGGAATGCTTTGGAGTTATAATACATGGCAAACAAAAAGTTTTGTTACTAACATCAATGACTACTTATCCTTTCTTTTGTGATTATTTTTTATTGAAGGTTAAGATGATCCGACCAGTCTGGTTTCCACATCCCAGTCAAACATATTGTAGCAGACAAGTTTTCAGTAAATTTAAAAAAGTCATTTTCTGGTTTGAGATAAGGAAGCATTCTTGGAATGCAGCCAAGACATGGTCTAGGATTCTAAGATAATGGGTTTGGTGACTCCAGAAACAAAAGATAATCGATGTGAATGACAGTACTATTTGTTAGTGACACAGAACTTGAAGTTATTGATAAAGGCCACGCTTTGTTATTTTTCTGATTATTGAGAAGCAGGGTTGTGAATACAAAATCCTGGAGATGGATGAAATTAAAAAGTTTCTCTTCTCACTTTTGGAAGGATTCTGCATAAAGAGTGTACGAGAGGGCTTATTGATGGGGACATCAGATCATGAAAGGTTTATCAGAGGCGTGGCTGCCGATCTACGACCACGATCGAGTCATTGTACTTTTGATTTATTTTATTTATGTATTTTCTTATTTATGTTGTCGTTGTATTTGTTTTATTTAAATTCCCGTTGTACCCTTTTAGTAAGGGATGTCGTATGTAAGCCCCGAGGGCATTGTCGTCTTTTCTATTTTTTGAGTCTCATGTATGAGGCTATTTATAGCCCCTTGTCTTTTCTTTGAAGGTTAATGAATGATTGATTATAATTTCTTCCTAGCATGAGTTTTGTGAGAGTTTGAGAGAACGGAGAGAGTTCCCTTGGAGAGAGAGAATGACGCATCACCCACCAACCTAAATAAGTCGGGTTCGTGATTATACTTTGTATCTTTTCTTTTTCCAATCTTCCTCTTTCTCCCACTTCATCTTTACGATCCTCCCTCTCCCAAGTCAACCCTTACACCCACCAAAACACCACTTACAAATCCACCTAGCCGCCGGCCCCATACCCAAGCCCATTCAAACCGTCGGCCTAGCCCCCCCTATTGCCCATCTTGGTTACTTCCTAATTTTGAATTGCCATGATTTAGTTGGTCTTTGAATTCAAATTTCCCCAAATTTGAAATTCAAATTCTTTTCTAAATTATAAAATCTATTTTAAGAAAGTTTCCAAACCTTTCCCTCCATTGGACTTTGAATTAATTGGGATGAATTAATTCATTCTAAATCTAATCACCCAAATTAAGGAAGCCTTAAAGTGATGCCGGCAACACCTGTTATCAACAGACGGGCAAGAGAAAGCAAGCAAGATAGAACTCCAGGTTTTCTTTGGAGCTGATAGTATTAATTTTTAAAATGGAAAAACTGCTTACCTTCTTACATCTCTGGCCAATATATGCCAGTCATTGCTAAAAATAACGTGGTAATAGAAAAAGGGCATTCTGCTGCTATGTAACTAACTAAAGCAACTAGGTAGTGGAATCTGAATTCGAAATAACAGAACAAGCTAACAAATATTAAAAGAAGGTAAGATACTCCCTGGCACTGTATAAGCCGAGTATGCACCGCATCATTCGCCCCCACTAGAAATATAATCTGTAGCAACAGGTTGATTCCGACTATCAAGTTCATCAGGTGGGTGATATTCATATATGTCTTTGACGTTGAATGTGCGCGATGTGTTGAAGTCAGCCGGTAAATCAATTGTGTAAGCATTATCATTAATTTTACTTAGAACAGAAAAAGGCCCCCATTTTTTCTTTCCCAATTTTGAATATTCTCCCACGGGCAAACATTCACGTTTAAGCCTTACAAGAACCAAGTCACCCGGTTTAAACAGCTTCTCACGCCTATGGACATCAGCGTCCAGTTTGTATTTGGAGTTGGATTCTTGCAATTTTAAGCGAATATTTGAGAGAAATTCGGCATAATTCTCCACCAAGGATGCTGCTGATTTGCTTTTACAATTCGGGAGGACAGCAATATCCAGAACAGTATTTGGAATTTTGGTATAAACAATGCTAAAGGGGCACATACCAGTGGACCGGTTGGTCATTGAATTGAATGCGAATTCCGCTTGACCAAGGAGTTCGTCCCATAGCTTTGGATTTTCTTGAACCAGGCAACGCAATAAATTGCCCAAGGTGTGGTTCACCACTTCGGTTTGGCCGTCGGTTTGCGGGTGGTATGACGAACTGAGTTGGATTTGCGTATGTAATCGTTTCCAAAGCTCCCTCCAAAAATGACTAATGAATTTGACGTCCCTGTCGGAGGTGAGACTACGGGGAATGCCATGTAAGCGCACAATTTCTTTGAAGAAAAGCTTGGCAATGTTGAGGGCATCAAATGTTTTTTTACACGCAATGAAATGCGCCATTTTGGAGAACCGGTCGACTACGACCATAATCGAGTCGTTGCCATGTTTGGTTCTCGGTAAACCTAATATGAAATCTAGGCTTAAATCCTCCCATATGGACTCGGGAACGGGTAAAGGTTGATAAAGCCTGGTGTTTTGACCACCTCCCTTATATGTTTGACAGATAGAGCATCTTTCGACAAACTTGGAGACATCTCGCCTTAAATGAGGCCAAAAAAAACGTTGCTGTAGCTGTGCGATGGTGTTATCCCGACCCATATGTGCAGCTAGCCCTCCGGCATGAGTTTCTATGATGAAATGCTGCCGCCATGACGAAGAGGGCACACATAACAAATGGCCCTTGAATAAGAAACCATGGCGAATTGAATAATCAGCAGCAGGCTCGTGATTGCAGCATTTAGCCCATGGTTCTTTAAAGTATTCATCTTCTGGGTACAGCTCGTTTAAGCTAGCTAAACTCGTGAATTCAGTCTGCAGCCGGGTAATAGTAAGAGCCCGTCGGCTTAGTGCATCAGCAACGGTATTTTGTGCACCGCTTTTATGTTGAATTACGAAAGTGAATCTCTGTAGAAAAATGATCCAGCGCGCGTGCATACGGTTGATATTTTTCTGGGAGTTAATGTATTGTAATGCTTTGTGGTCGCTGCGAAGTACAAAATCTTGATGCAATAAGTAGTGCTCCCACTGTTTCAAAGCTCGAACTACTGCATACAACTCCTGTTCGTAGACTGTCCATCGTTGACGAGATGGACTTAATTTTTCACTAAAAAATTCCACTGGTTTCTGACCTTGGGATAATACTGCTCCAATGCCAATAGTAGAGGCGTCGGTGTCGACGGTGAATGGCTTGCTAAAATCGGGTAAGACCAAAACAGGGGCGGTAGTTAATGCCAATTTAATCGCGTCGAAGCTCAGCTGTTGCTCTTCAGTCCAGAAAAACTGTGGTCTTTTGAGAACATCAGTAATTGGCGCCATTATGCTACTGAAGCCACGAATGAATTTGCGATAAAAGTTAGCTAAACCGTGAAAACTTCGGATATCCGTCAAACACTGGGGAACCGGCCAATCTTCGATGGCTGCTACCTTTCTGGGGTCAACCTTGATTCCTTCTGCGGAGATTACAAAGCCCAGGAAACCAACCTGGGTTGTCGCGAACTGACATTTGGGAAGGTTCAAGTAGAGCCTGTTTTTTTGTAGAGTGTCGAGCAGATCCTTTAGATGTTGCAGATGGGCTTCTCTGTTTGCACTGAATAACAGGATGTCGTCAAAATAGACAACGCAACATATGTTCAGAAACGGCTTGAGCACTTCATTCATGAGCCGCATGAAGGTCGCCGGCGCATTGCACAATCCAAACGGCATAACTTTCCATTCGTAGAGCCCTTGGCGAGTTTTGAACGCCGTTTTCCATTCGTCGCCACTACGAATGCGAATCTGGTGATAACCGCTGCGCAAGTCTAACTTCGAAAATATGGTAGCTCCCGAAACTCTGTCTAGCATGTCTTCATTCTATTCTCGGCGTTGGAAATCGAAATTTCACCGTGATCCGATTGATCGATCTGCTGTCCATGCACATTCTCCATGTGCCGTCTTTCTTGGGCACGAGCAAAGCCGGCACAGCACACGGGCTCACACTTGGTTGAATCAATTTCTTGGACAGTAGCTCATCAACAATTTGTTGAAGGGCTTGGTGTTCACTTGGGCTCATTTTGTAATGGGGTACATTAGGCAATGAAGCCCCAGGAATCAGCTCAATCTGGTGTTGTACAGCCCGCATAGGCGGCAACTCATTCGGTAAATCGGGCGGGCACACATCTGCATATTGTTGTAATAACTTACTGACTTCCGGTGACATTTCTGAAAGCTCAGTGTGATTGTTTGGCTCTTGCACAATCAAGACCAGCATATTGTGGTTCTCTCGCCAAAGGTTGAGCATTGTCTTTGCATTAACAATGGTCAAAGCCGTTTTAGTACTCGGTTTGCTCACTTCAGGATCTGACGTGCGAGGCAATAACCGCAATTTTTTTCCTTTCCAGTCGAAAGAGTAGGTATTAGCCCTACAGTCATAGATAGCTCCCACATCAAATTGCCATGGCCGACCCAAGATAAGGTGGCAGACATCCATATCGATTACATCGCACAAGACTTCGCCAGCGTAGTGCCGGCCAATTGAGAATGCCACTTTGCACAAATCCGTTACGGCTTGTTTCCACCCCTTTCTTTACCCAACTAATTTTATATGGGCTCGGGTTCTTGGATGTCTTTAGCTGTAGCGCCTGCACCACGGTACGAGATATCACATTCTCTGTGCATCCACTGTCAACTAACAGGTCGCAGACTTTTCCTTGAATTGTACATTTCGTTTTAAACAACGCATTTCGTTGCGAATTGGGAGTTTGTCTTGGTGCTAGGAGCAGTTTTTGAAGGACACATATCACTGGTTCTCCTTCATCAGCTACTACATCCTCCAGTTCGTCTTCTCCGGTACATTCCCAATCTTCTTCTTCTCCTTCCAGTAATTGCAGTTGGGGACGAGTGGGACATTCATTTGATTTATGTCCTTGCTGGAAACATCGAAAACATTTGATGTTAGGATTTTTAGCATAAGGATTATCTCTTACCGGAGCTCTGTTTCTTGGATGCTGCTTGTTGTCTAGGCCCTTTGAACTGTCAGCTGCTTGCGGAACGGAATCCTTACGAATCGACATCGGCTTACTGGATTGGCCCTGGTATTGTGTTGTTGTCTTGTCGCCTTCAGTGTGATAGTCAAAAGAGCGTCGCTGGGGTCGGCTAACCTGATGCCTACTCTGTTGCATTTCTACCTTAATGGCATAATTAATGGCTTGAGACAGCGACCAGATTGCATTTAACTTCAGTTTATCTTGAATGGTTTCCCGTAATCCTTCAATGTATCGGGCTACCAGTTGGTTAGCCGATTCATTCAAATTATTTCGGGCACTGAGCCGGTGAAATTCTTCAGTGTACTCATTCACGGTCCTTCCTCCTTGCTTGCAATGTTGATACTGAACATATAGCATTTGTTCGAAATCGATCGGCAGGAACTGACTGCGCAGCAGCTGTTTCATACGAAACCAGCTCTTAACCGTGCCTTTGCCTTCCCGCCGACGGGACTGTAGCGTCTGCTGCCACCACGCACTTGCGCCTCCCTTAAGCCTGCAAGCCACATATTTAACTTGCCTTTCAGGCTCAATCTCCATGTACTCAAAGAAGGTTTCCACCGACCTTTCCCAATCCAAATAATCTTCAATGTGTAGTTTGCCTTCAAAAAATGGAATATCAAGTTTAACACGGAATTCGCTGTGGTGTCGTCCCCTCTCGTTAAACCTCCTTATGCGAATCTGTTCGGGTTCTTCATCTGAATCCGATATCTCCAGCTGATTGAACGCTCTGACCTCATCTTCCGAATCCGATAGCATCCGCAGATTCGTTTCTCTCAAACGCCCCCGGTCCGTCGAGAACCCACGTCTAGCTACCGGTGTGGTTGCCGGCACATTCGCCCGTACGTCGTGGTTCCTATCCAGGCGAGCGTTGATCTGTCTCAACTCGTGGCGCATTTCTCCGAAAAACTGTTGTACCTCCGCAGCCAGCGACTCCGTCCTGGTCACTAAACTCCGGTGCCCTTCCCAAAGAGCTTCCAGGCTGAATTCTTCACCGGTGGCCAACCGTTTGCTGCCCTCCGCCATCCTCGCTCTGATACCAAGTTATGATGCCGGCAATACCTGTTATCAACAGACGGGCAAGAGAAAGCAAGCAAGATCGAACTCCAGGTTTTCCTTGGAGCTGATAGTATTGATTTTTAAAATGGAAAAACTGCTTACCTTCTTACATCTCTGGCCAATATATGCCAATTATTGCTAAAAATAACGTGGCAATAGAAAAAGGGCATTCTGCTGCTATGTAACTAACTAAAGCAACTAGGTAGTGGAATCTGAATTCGAAATAACAGAACAAGCTAACAAATATTAAAAGAAGGTAAGATACTCCCTGGCAC
Source organism: Dendrobium huoshanense (assembly GCA_016618105.1). Lineage (NCBI taxonomy): Eukaryota > Viridiplantae > Streptophyta > Magnoliopsida > Asparagales > Orchidaceae > Dendrobium > Dendrobium huoshanense. Next base: position 90,779,657 of record CM028359.1, read on the forward strand.
TGTATAAGCCGAGTATGCACCGCATCATAAAGTCTCCTTAAATTCCTCCCCATCCCTTCTATAGCCGCCGACCATGCTTGGCTAAACCGCCGGCCCCACTCCACTTTCCATACTTTGGGTATCCTAATTTAGGTTGAATTAATTTGGGATTGATTTGGGAATCAAGTCAATTAAGTTTGAAATCAAATCATTTCCTCATTCTACTAAACTATTTTAGGAAAGTTTTCAAATATAATTCAATATGATTTTCAAATTAAATTGGACCCAATCAAATCTTTCCTAATCTCTAATCCTAAACTTAGAAACCCAAATCTCCTCCCATAAATCCCTCCCCCCCCCCCCCCCCCCCCCTCTTCAAAGCCGCCGGCCCCCTCTTTCCTACCCCCCCCCCCCCCTCTCTGTCCTACCCACCCCCCTCTCTCTCCAATCTCCCTCTCTCTCTCATTAACTCTCCACCGGAATTTTGGAATTGAACTTTCCCTCTTAATATCCTATCTACAAATTTCAAAAATCTGAAACTTATTTCATATTTTGGAAGGGAAATTGCTCCTTGCCTCTTCCCTTTTTCAAGTTGAAGAGAAACTTCTTTCTCTTCAACAACACTCAAGAATATTAGCAATCCTTGGGAAGACATCATCGTCTGGCATCTATGAATGACCGATCCCTCCACTGAGTACGGACTTGAGTACGACGAACACGGCTTCGTGCACATTCTCCATTCAACTTTCTTTTACGTCAACCCAAGAGTCGATCACACGGTTGAGGATTACCTAGAACGCATCTTGGACACTTTGGTTGAAGCTATTGAGGAACAATTGGAGATCGTCGAGTGGAAGATTGCCGCCGGTCCTTAGCGAAGGTTTTCTAGTCTCCCTCCGCTTGTGTTTCTTAAGTCTAAAATTTTCTTATGAGTTGATTGTAGTTACGAAGGACGCATCCGCCAATTATGCTAAGCTTAGTAAATGTAGGGATTTGAGCACATTCATTTGTTTACGTATTGCAATGTTAGACTAGGGATTTTGTTGAAGCTACTATTTTGGCATAATATTATTTTCCTATGTTATTTTTAAGCGACAAGTCTCTTGTTGTGTAACTTACCCTAAACGGTTGTGACCCTTACGTTTTCTTTCGGCGTTTTAATTGCTAGTAGTTTATTTGCTATTCCTCTAATCAATAAGTTGTGCAAAATCTTAACAAACATCATTGCCATCATCATAGTTCTACATCACTTATGAAGTTATTAATTCATTTATGCTGATTTTAGAAACATGATAGGTGAAGGGGAGAAGGCATGACAGATGAAGGTACTAATTTGTTTTTGGCACAAGTAGCAGGTCAGGGCGTACTAAGGTCCACCTGTGAAGATAGTAACATCAAGAAGATTGTTAAGGTAAAGTTTCTACTTGCCATTTTACCTATTTTCTATAATCTAGATTAAGTATTGGTTTTGCATCGCAGGAAATCAGTGAAGGGGAAATACTCGACTGCTGTAGAGCAAGCTGAGTGAAAGCAATCAATGGAACCAAATTAGATACCAAGTAGACTTTTCAACTCACAATAATAGGAAAAATGATAGGCTGATGGTGGAAAGAAATGATAAAGAAATGCCTGAATAAATGATGGAAGTATCTATGAAAGAAGAGAAGGACATACTTGAAGAAACCAACTCGCATCAGTGAAGATAATTGTTTACACAGAATAGACATAATAAAGAGGTAAAGAGAAGACATAACGAAACTATTTCTGTGGCTTTATACTGTTCAGGAAGACTATTCGTGAATTTTTTTGTTTGATTTGAAAACTTGTATTACTAAATTTTTGTGATGCAACGCAGCAATTTTTAATAGCATTTTTTTGCAGACTAACTTCTGTAACAGTACTTGTTTGCATTGGCTGTGTTAAACCATCATTGCCTTTTCTTACCACGTAAGAACTACATATGTATTACTATGTTTGCTTACTGTTCTTATTGATGCCTCATCATATGTGAGAGATTTTTCATCAAAATAAATAAATGCAAGTGAAGATTTTGAAAGTTGTATCTATCAATTGATAATATTGTTTAACAAGCAAAGTACCAAAACGTTACAGACGATTTCATCAGAACCATATTTTCTTGTATACCTTGGAGGTTCATGAAACAATTGTTCATTCAGGCTTATATATATTGCATTACTATTTTAAGCAACAATATCCAAGGCGAAGCTGTATGATTAGTTTTCATTGCAATTTGCAAGGTACTGTACAAGTTCGAGCCATAAATACTGAAGACAATTTGTGCAGTCCAATTTTAAATTTATTCGACCGTTGGAAAAAAAAACTTAAAGTAAAAAATAGAAGACTCAAAATATGAAGCCAATTGTTGTATTGTGAAAAAGATGTTATCTTCATTACTAGACATTTGTTTTGATCAATAATATCAAAGATTAGTGTTTCATTGTACCACTTAATGGTAGAAAGAGAGAATGATCTATCTAATCTCAACTCCATTAAATTGCATAAAGATTTTTTAAAAAAAATTCTATAAAATTCGTGGAACTAATCACCTCTCAAGACAATCAATACAAATCCAGTGGTATGATGTTTATATATATTCACAATAGTTATAATGCATTATATTATAAGATATGGTAGATATGAGAACTTCATCCATGTTGGCTATCTTATACTCTTAAGAAACTTTAGAGGATAAAAGGCATGCATATTATCAAATAATCCTAACATATTAAGCAACATAGGAAGCACATAAAACAAACTCATCGTTGATTCTAGTGTCCATTCTAGTGTTCAAGAAGGGTCAGAGTGTTAGATTAGGCAGCCCGTCCAACGGGACCGGACCATGCGAAACAGACAGAGAACGTCCGCCTCCTGTATGCACTGATAGCACGCCAAGGCTAAAGTGCACTGTTTTGAAAGGATTTTTGAAGTAGTTAGGATGGAAATTTGAATGTATAATCTGTTTGGAGATTTCCTTTTGGATTGTATGCATTAAATAGTTTGTTTTTCTAGGGTTAGGACATCTTGAATTTGGCTAAAATTTAAGATCTCTTAGTTTCTTTGGGCTCTAGCGTCATCTAGAGATATTTGGGAGAGAAATATCCTTCTCTCGAATAGAAGATCAATTGTATCATGGTATTTTATGTCCATATCTTTGATTATTGCAATACAAATTACTGTTTTTCTGATTTTCGTTGAGTTCGTAAGAGTTTTTCTCACTATTTTTTCGAAATTGATAGGAAATACTTTAAAACTTCGAGTGATTCCTACCATAGAGTTAAACAATGTTATAATTTGCATGGGCAGTAAACAATTTACGTATCATTCGATACATTTTATTCCAATTCATTAAAAAATTTACAAGTTTGTAATAGCTTGAGGCTTCATGATTTTTTTTTTTCTCTCTAATGGTACATATCAATTTTAATGCAAATTTTGAATAAACTTAATAATAATATAATTACTTTTTAAAATTGTTAGCAATTGCGTATAATTAAGTAGATTCGAGATTATTAATTAAAACACGTTCATATTAAAAGTAGCCCGAGCCTGATAAAAAAGATAGTCTAGGTTAATTTACAGCGCGATAACGAGAGGTAACCTCCAGAGTGCAAGGCAACGCATCTCCTGGGCATGGCGACGGCCGGCGAAGGCTCAGACTCAGACAACGCGCCGGAAAGGAAGCCGGCGGGTGCCAATGGAGTATCGGATGAGGCGAAGCGTTTGGTAGAGTACGCCATTGGCGAAGCTATTAGATTTAAGCAGGCCGTCTCCGCGGCCGCCGGTGACGCCATATTTTCTGCTCGTTCAGGCCTTTCTCAGGTTATTTCTGCTTCTTCAGACAGCCTTCAGGAAGCACAGGTATTCCCTTTCACCCACTTTTTTCGGTGTTTTCGCTGGATTGTTAGTGGTATTTTTGGTGGATTCGCAGGGCTTGGTGAAATTGGTGAAGAGCGAGTACACTGCATACGAGGATTTGGCGGTTGAGAAGATTAAGGGTTTATTTTTTTGGCTTAGTCCTTCCCTTCTCATAATCAGTTTGTGGACTTCGCTAAAATTTTAATTTTTTTTATATTCCCAGAGGGTATTTATATCGCAGCTTGTCATCCGGGCATTTCTCTTGCTGTTGCAGGAGGAGTGGGGCTTGTAGTATTAAAGAGTAATATGCTGTTCTGTCTATTGGGCTGTACCAATTTTTTTCCATTTTCTTTAAGTTAATTTGCTGCAAAATAAGGTGGTGGATTCGAGCAAGAAAAGCAATTACATGTGATAAAACTCCCTATTTATCTTATAGAAGATTATTTATTTATTTATTTATTATTATTATTATTATCTGAATTTGTTCTATTCCATATATTGTTTTAGATAATATGGAATTTTCAAACCTTTTTTTTAGCTGTTTTCTCTAATTTCTTATCATGCAGGACCTAGAAGTTTTCTAATACGGAATACAAGGCTGTTATTTTTGAGTGAAGAGGTTCGTTTATTTATAAAAAATTTCGTGATTTATGTTCTATAATTTTCAAGTTTGTGAAAATTGGACCAGACAACTAACCGGAAGAAGGAGAGGTTCATGATTTGATGATTTAGCCGGGCTTGAATGGACGTCGAACCAGATAATGCAATAAATAGAAATTTTATTAAAAAATAATAAAATTAACATTTTATGCTTTAAAGAGTACATGGTGTGCATACATGAATCTTCCTTCTCATTATGAGAGTGGCGTTGTTTGCGTGGAATGCATCCAACACATTTTAACGTTGTGCTACTGGTGTTTAAGGAGTGTCAAACAAGTGTTCAATAAGGGTCAAATTTGAAAAAAGAAGGATAAGGGACCAATAGGGTGTACAATAGTGCTTTATAGATAGTAATATAGATTGTTCCTTTATTTGTACTATGAATGATGGATTTTGAATTAGAAGTTTAGCAAGCATTGCATACATCTTATACTTTTATGCTAAATGGGGAGATCTCCAAGGAATTATTTAGGCATGTAGTTTATATTTAATAATATTGGCAAGTTGATGTAAAAAGTCTTCTTAAAAGTTAGTTGGATGCTAGACACTTGAATGTGGTAACATGATGCTATAGCTTCTCACGCTCTCAGAGCAAGTCCCATAATTAGAGTGTTGTCTAAGAGAGCCCATTCCTTGAAGAGCTTGGCAGTGAGGCCTATTGTTTGTTTTGATTAATGTGAATGATGAGTTAGGTTATGATGGATAATTTGATATGAAGCGATATGGAAATAGCATTAGGAGTTACAGGAAAAAGAATGCACACAAGGTGATAACTTAGATAAAGTGTCGATGCTAGAGCTTTAACTCATGAATAATAATTTTTGAAGATGAGAAGATGAGCTGAGAAGAGAGGGTAAGTGATATGGATACAAGTACGGTTAAAGAGTTCGATGATGATGATAAAATAGATAATAATATGATTATATTATCTTAGACTTTGCATGTCATAAATTTAGTTAACTATTTAATTTATTTGAACATCTTTATTCAGATTATTTATTTACAAATATTTTTGTTCTTCGATTGCTAAGAAAATTGAAAATTATTATTTTGCTTAACATACTTTAATATGCTTATTATAATTTGATAGTCTTCAAAAGTATTCATCATGATTAAAATACATCTATTAAGTGATAGCTATAGCCTTTTTCATGCCCCACTTCATTTGGGCGAACAGCTAGGGTGGCTTCTAGTGTATTAGGTGTCGGACGACCACACATTGCATGAAGAGTGATTATTGTTGTTGATAATATTGGACAACCACATTGCTTGAAGAGTGGTTATTGTTGTTAACATCAATAGATATAAGATATGTATGCCCCAATATGCATTTCTAGGAGAGTTGATGAATAATCTCAGTTACTTTGCCGTCAACAAGAGTAACTCTCCCATGAATATATCAAGAGATAGAGACTTTGTCTGTCAAGTTGGTGAATAATCCCAGTTACTCGCCAAGAAAGCTATCTACATGTACTCATCAGAGTTCTGACCATTATGTACACATGTCTATAACAATCATATCATGTATTTGTAGAATATATTTTATATAGGGCTTAGATGTTGCTGCTCTCATAGCCTTCAGAATCCTACAAATATAAGGTCAAAGGACTATTTTCGGGATATATATTGTCATCTGGGTCTTTTATATCAGTTATAGAATCCTCAGAGCTTTTCTCTCTAGAATTTCATCTCTCTGTCTTTTTCTCTTTCTTTTCCTCTTTCTCCATTGGTTGTTTTTTAGATATCTTGCGAGTCCTGTAAGTAGGGCTCAAGCGTCATCCCATACAAATTTGGATCAAACATCTTAAAATGTGTGATGAGCATGTACTGGTGCAAAGAACTAAATACCAGGCACTGTGAGAAGCAAAGCATCCAAACAGAGAAACATATGGGGACATGAATAATCAAGAGCTTGCAATTAACAGGTAGCTTATGGAGGCAGAAGAGAGGATCAAGAGGATGATCCAAGGAGCCATAATGCTGGCTCCCAAAGCCCAAGGGTGGAAATGCCAAATATACTCTATTATTTTGAGAACACTGGTAGATTTTAGAGCTTTTCCCTATACATCCTTGCGATAGATGAAACTTATTGCCCAACAATAATGAAGAGTCCACTCTCCAGCCTAGGCAAGTTAAAAGACCAAGGCTCCAATTGAAAAACGGGTTTTGCAAGGAAATTATTGAAGTTAAGCCCCCAACCAAGTTCAAAATATCTTACATAAAATCATTTTTAAGGGAGATGAACCCAACTAATCATGTGGCCTACTTTAAGTTGGACACCTCACTACTTTACATCAGGGACATTTTGAAAATTCGCTTGTTTTTTACCACCTTCAAGGAATCACCTCGCATGTGGCTCTCACGCCTTCTACTGGAGGTCATAATCTCCTTCATCAAGTTCAAATGGATGTTCATCATTAGTTTACAAATGCTTAGAAGCCCTCGAAGAATTTGTTGGCTCTTTTGAAGATGATGCAAGAGTCAAACGATTCCCTTCAAAACTTCATTGTCAGGTTGCATAGAGATATTGTAGAATTTGTTGAAAGTCATTAATATTTATTTCAATGCCAAAGAGTACAACAACATGGTAGAATCTTTTACCTTAAGTCGTCCAAAAGATCCTCCCAACAAGTCCAGATTTTTAGTGGGTTATGGGAAGGGACATTAATTGCTTCGAGATCCAAGAGTGGAGAGAATTATGCATTTCCAAAAAATCACCCGTATTATCATCAAATGGTGCGTCCTGAAAGTGTTGATGATCATTGGCCCGCTAATCATTTGAAATGAGGAGCATCAATCCCGCTTGAAGATATAGTGAAGATTGGCCACTTCCTGTTCATCACTACCTAACAATCACCCCAATGAGAGTGTCAATGGCTTAGTTCATAGAGGGTATACAAAATAAGGATTTCTTCAAATGCTCAACACTCATGAGGGTGTGGGTCAATGTGCGGGCGCATTCTAAGATTGTGCTTTTTATAGAAACCATGAACAAGATAATATATTGCCGTCATATTAGAAACTTGATGGAAGAGTTGATCAAGGAAAGAAAACTAAAGGAATTTGTACTTGCTGATACAATTGGAGTGTGATGGATAAACGTCACACCCTCTTTGATGTGATGCAAAGGGGAGTTACACAAGAATTTAAAAGAGAATTAAATGTTAGCTCCTCAAATTATTTGATCATGCATCAAAGTCAAGTAGATCACAAGTAATTCGCGATGTTTAATTTGCTAGGCAAGAAAATACAACAAGAGTGCTAAGTCTTTTAAGCAAATGCAAAAGAAAACATAAAACAAAAGCTAGTAAATGAAATCCAACGGTTAATACCAAGTTGTTCACACTTTGGGACCTTTATCACTCTCTTCCTACGGAGACTAAGTTGAGCGGCGGAAGATTGTCCAAGCTAGCATGGAGGTTGCCACTAAGATGGAAGCGCCAAGGAACGTTGTCGTGGAAGAAGATCTCGGAGGCGGAGGAGGCACGGTAGATCGACCTTTGATAAGCCAAGTGTAGACGGAGAAGTGTTCGTCGATGGAGTCTATGAGCGTCGGCACGATGCGGCCCAAATAGTCTTCGACGGTATCGTCGAAGTCAAATCCGACGTCGAAGAACTGTGATCGGAGGATGTCGACCCTTCCGTTGTTGTCGTACTCAAACCCGTAATTCCACTCGGGTTCGTCCATGCATCCTTGGAGTGGATCCGGATGGTTGCCGCAAGCAAGATCTTCCCCCAAAGAGAGCAAGAGGGGCGGCGGCTTGGCCAAGGGAGGGGGAGAACCGGCGGGAGAGCAAGAAAGGGGGAGGGGGGGCGGCTGGATGAGAAGAAACTGAAATTTGCTTTCAGTTTTTGTGAGATTAGGAGGGAGGGATTTAGGGATTTGAAATTCCAATTAATGCAATTAATGCCTTAATTGAGAATTTTCAATTAGGGAGGGATTATGGGATAAAATTGAATTTATTTTCAGTTTTAAAAAGGATTGGAGGAAAAGTTATGATCTTAATTTGAATTTCAATTAGGATTTAAGAGGAGTAATTGCTCCTTAATGGATTTTCCCATAGGGGGGCCGGCGGCATGGGCTAATGAGGGAGGGAATTGGGGGAGAGAGGAAGGGGTTTTCCAAGTAGGGTTTGATGACTAGGAAAATATGAAAATAAATCCACTCTCATGAAAGTTTAATTTGGATTGATTTTCAAAAACTTTCCAAAAATAGAATTTCCCAAATTTGGAAAGAAATTGGAATTTGAAAATCAAATTTCAATGAGGGGGAAAGATGTGGTGGAGTGGCGGTGGTGGAGGGGAAGGGTGGTCGTCGGCGCGGTGGTGGATGGCGGTTGAGGCTTGGCCGGCGGTGGGGGAAAGGCCTTGGGGCCGGTGGTAAGAGCAAATGGTGGGGAGATTTTAGAAGAAACTTGTAGTAAAATTGAATATTATACTAAGCAAAAGAAAAGATAAATTGAGAACTCACTAAGATCTCAATGGGAGTACTCACCAAGAGAACTCCATGCACTCACAAAGAGAACAAATTGTGGAAAAATTTCATTCCTTCAATAATAATCTCATACAAGATGTCATGGCCATATAAATAGGCTCTAAAGAAAATAAAGTGCAAAAGTCTAAAATGCCCCTTGGGGCTACAAAAGCAACTACTACCCGCAGGGGTAAAATGGAAAACTACGAAAATAAAAACATAATATAAAACTGAAGGTACAAGTAAAAATCAATAATAAAGACTCGCAATCATGGCCGTCGATCTCCGTGGTCGTCTCTGATAGACGCGCCGAATCTCCTATCGATGACCTCATCATTCTCCCCGGGTGGGAGAGAACTCGAACCCGTCGAGTGTGCACTACGGAAGCTCTCATATAACCCAGCAGGTCTGGGTCCAGTCTCTGTAGCTCCTCTCGATCAATCCACGTGTCCTCTGTCCCCGGAGTTCCTTCCCAATGGACCAAGTACCGTTGGCGACCTCCATCTTTCGTGAAAATAATCTCATCATCCAGAATGGTTTCAATCTTTTCCGCTCTAGGTAAGTGGGGTAAATTGGGGAGTGGGGGAAGGCTAGGGATCTCACTAAGTGGGGTCACACAAGGTTCATTATGAAGTGGATTGTTGGGGTTAAAATCAGGACCCTCAAAGGCTACTATATCCTCAATATTAAAAGTGGGATTCATATTAACCCTTCCGGGAGTTCCAGCACATATGCATTATTGTTAACCTTCGCAAGTATTTTAAAGGGCCCGGCACTTCTCGCATGTAATTTCTTTACGGACCCAGGAGAAAACGCTCCGGGCGGATTCGTACCATCACAAAATCTCCCACCTTGATATCTTTAAATCTCCTTTTCTTATCAGCATGAATTTTATAATCAGTATTGCTTTGTTCAATTTTCTTTTTAATTTTATTGTGTAACTCATGCAGATGAGATGCGAATGTAAATGCAGACTAAGATATTCTAGTCCTAGGACTCATGGGAACTAGGTCAATGGGCTGATTTGGCTGATATCCATACACAATCTCTGCAGGGCTGAGGCCAGTAGTTCGGTTTATAGAGTTGTTATAAGCAAATTCGGCTATAGGAAGCTTTGAGTCCCAATCCCTAAGGTTTTCTCCTACCAAAGTCCTTAAAAGATTCCCTAGACTTCTATTGACAACCTCAGTTTGGCCATCGGTTTGGGGGTGAAATGCAGTGGAAAATTGGAGCTTAGTCCCCATTTTGTGCCAAAGGGTTTTCCAAAAATAGCTCGTAAACTTAACATCCCTATCGGACACGATTGTCTTAGGAAGGCCATGAAGTCTAACGATTTCTTCAAAGTAAAGCTTAGCGATTCGGGAAGCATCGAAAGTTTTGGAGCATGGGAGGAAATGCGCCATTTTAGAAAATCGATCTACGACCACAAAGACGGAATCATGTTTCCTAGTGGTTTTGGGTAGACCCAGGACGAAGTCCATGCTTACATCTTGCCACGGGCTACTTGGTACGGGGAGTGGGGAGTAGAGTCCCATGTTCTGTTTTCGCTGCTTGGCTAGTTGGCAAATGTGACATCTCCTTAAGAGTCTCCCGACATCGCGCTTGAGACTGGGCCAGTAAAAACGGTTTTCTAGTGCAGCAATAGTTTTTGCCTGCCCGAAGTGGCCAGCTAAACCTCATGCGTGTAATTCCCAAACAAGATATTCACGAAGGGAGGTTTGGGGAATGCAGAGTTTCTGGGCCTTGAATAGGTACCCATTCTCTACTACAAAATCATCTGTCAAGTGTCCACATCCCGAGGTCAGAAGGGAATAGGTATCATTAAAGTCCGGGCAGCCCTTATAGTCTTCCTTAAGGCGTTCAAATCCGATAACTTCCGTCCTCATCTCTTGGTGATCATCAGTCTCCTGCTGAGGGCATCCGCAGCTTTATTCTCACTTCCCGCTTTGTGTCTGATCGTGTATGTGTACTCCTGCAAGAACTCGACCCAACGACCATGGCGGGCGTTGAGCTTCTTCTGCGAGTTTATGTATCTCAAGGCTTCGTGATCAGAGAATATCACAAATTCTTGGGGCAGCAAGTAATGTCTCCAGTATCTAAGGGACTTGATGACCGCATAAAACTCCTTGTCATAGGTTGAATACCGCTGACGGATGTCATTCAACTTCTCGCTAAAATACGCCACGGGGTGTCCTTCTTGAGATAAAACTCCACCAATACCGATTCCTGATGCATCACAAGTCACTTCAAAAACTTTAGAAAAATCAGGGAGACGCATAACAGAGGCTTCCACCATTTTCCTTTTAATGTCCTCGAAGGCTTTAGTGGCAGCTGATGTCCAATGAAATTCGCCTTTCTTTAGGCAGTCAGTTATGGGTGCCACGATAGTACTAAAATTCCTGATGAACCTCCGATAGAATGTGGCCAATCCATGAAAACTCCGGACATCTCTTATGGTTTTAGGCTCAGGCCACTCGTTGATCGCTCTCACTTTCTCGGGGTCGGCCGAGATTCCTCGAGATGAGATTATGAATCCGAGAAAGGTAACACTATCAGTGAGAAACACACACTTTTGAGGGTTTGCATATAACTGCTCTTTCCTCAAAATCTCGAATACTTGTTTCAGGTGTCCCAAATGTTGGTCTACGGATTTGCTATAGATTAGGATATCATCAAAGTAGACGACTACGAATTTTCCTAGGAAGGGTCGTAGGACTTGGGTCATAATCCGCATGAAAGTGCTAGGAGCGTTACTAAGGCCAAAAGGCATGACCATCCACTCATATAACCCGTCTTTTGTTTTGAAGGCCGTTTTCCATTCATCCCCAGGGCGGATCCTGATCTGATGATATCCGCTTTTAAGATCCACTTTGGAGAACAGTGTTGCCCCAGTCATCATATCGAGCATGTCGTCTAGTCGGGGAATTGGAAAGCGATATTTAACGGTAATCTTGTTGATAGCGCGGCTATCAACACACATTCTCCAGGAGCCGTCTTTCTTTGGAGTTAGGAGGGCAGGAACGGCACATGGGCTAAAGCTCTCCTTAATAAATCCTCGTTGTAGAAGTTCCTCTACTTGCCGTTTTAGCTCAGCGTGCTCCGTTGGGTTCATCCGGTAGTGAGGGAGGTTAGGCAGGGATGCCCCAGGAACCAAGTCTATGACATGTTGGATGTCTCTAAGGGGAGGAAGTTGGTTAGGTAACTCCTCGGGGAACATCAGCGAATTGCTCTAGCAGGGGTTTTACCTCGTCAGGGACTTGCCCTTCGTGATCATCATCCACTTCCCTAGCTACCAGGGCGTACATGGGTGATCCGTGGTGAAGCTCAATGTTCACTTCTTTCGCAGTTAAGAAGTGTAATCCCTTATTAGGCTTTAGGTGGAATAACCCTAGTTTCACTCTTATCGGGTCGGGGCTGTGAGGGAATCAACTTAATCTTCTTTCCGTTGTGCTCGAACACGCAGGTGTTCGTTCTCCCATAAATGTGGACATCGTTGTCAAACAGCCAATGGCGGCCAAGTATAATCTGACCCACATCCATAGTCAACACATCACACCAAATCTTCTCCTGATATCCATAAACTCGAGCGGGATAAGGCTCCTATCTTTGATTTCCATAGAAGTTGAGTTAATCCAGGCGACCTTATACGGATTTGGGTGAGGTGTGGCCTTAAGGTTGAGCTTAGAAATCATCGCTGAAGAGACAGCGTTGATACAACTTTCGCTATCGACAATAACCTTACAGTTCTTATCCTCGATCTTAGTAAAGGTGTGGAAAATGGCTGTTCTTCTCCAATCATCACTCGGCTTGGGTTGGGACAGCGCGCATCTAACGACTTGCAGAGTGACGGGTTCATCCTCCGTAAAAGAATCTTCCTCTTCATCCACATGGTGAACTACGTCAGTATCGGGCTCTTCCTCATCGTCATCAACCTCTTCTATTATGGTGACCTTATAGGGGCTGGAACATTGTGAGGCAATGTGCCCATACCCATGACACCTATAACATTTGGTTCCGGAATTGGGTTTTGGGGTGTCTCGTTCAGGTGCTTTACCCTTAAGGTCGGAACGCTGAGGGGCTGAGCTAGCAGTGGGTCGGCTACCGGTCGAGTTTGGGGGTCGGTTTTGAGGCTGGCTGGTGGAAGAGCGATACGGGTTGGGTCGGGAGTCGAACTGCCTAGTGTGGAATGGGTTTTGGACTCTTCTAGGTCAAGTACCAGGCTGCAAGCGGCCTCTAGTGTGTCTATTCCCCTAGCAAACAGTTCAGTGCGAAGATCTTCCCGAAGGCCAACTCTAAACATAGATAGGATTTGTGTTGGGGTAGCAGATTCCTCGCCGTTACAACGAATCAGGAATCGTCGAAGGCGGAGATGTAATCTTTAACTGACTTGCTCCCCTGAGTTAGCCGATTCCACTTATCCAGGAGCTTAGGGTAGTAGGACGGTGGCAGGTATTTCCTTCTAAGTTCCTGCTTCATGGTTCTCCAATCGCTTATTGGGTGTTCTCCCCGAGATTCACGGATGTTCTCCAGATTGGTCCAGTAAAGATTGGCTTGTCCCGTGAGCTTCATTTCAGCGAACCTGACTTTCTTTGCTTCCGAGATGTTGTACCATTTAAAGTAACTATCCATCGACTTGAGCCAATCGAGGAAAACTTGAGGGTCAAGGGTCCCGTCGTACGTTGGGGCATCAATCCTAATGTTTTTCAATAATTGAGCGTCGTTGTCTCTCCAAGTGTTGTCGTCTCCTATAGGTTCTTGATGTGGTCTAGGATTATGACGATAATGGTCTTGGAAGTGTCCAGGATCCCGAGGTTGTTCGCGATCAGGTCGGTTGTCGTCACCATAAGGTGAGTGAGGTCTCGAGGGAGTATAAATCGCAGGATTCCCGTTACGCTCGATATTATCTAATCGGTCGCTCGTGTGGCGCCTAAAGTCAGCTAGATCGGTTTGGGTGTTGCGAATTTGTTGAGTAACGGTGCCTAGTTGTCCTAAAATAAGGTCTAAGGTAGCTTGGAGATGTTGTGGATCCATGGGGAAAGTTTAGGGGTCACTAGGATAGGTAACGAGATGGTGGGCAGCACCTAGACACTAAGGTAGAAGGGTCCTAAAGCTTCTATAAGTTGCTGGTTGGAAGCGGACAGCAACTTTCAACAAGGATTTAAATCGCCTAAAAGTTATGGATATGTGTGCTTCACTGGACAGCAACTACGCAAGGCCTAAAAGTCTTCTAAAAAAGAAGCTTAACAGCGGCTGGGAGGTGTGGACAGCAGCTTACAACTAGGAGTTAGGTTGTCTAGAGGTTAGGAGTTGGTTTAAATCACTGGACAGCAACCTTGGACAGCTAACGGAACACTCAAAGCCTCTAACGGGTGCAGGTTTTGAGAGGGCAGCAACCTTATACAGCTAGGAAATTAAAAGACAGCAAACGGCTAGATGTTTGGACCTCCTAACAGTGAAAACAGTTGCAGAATTTGTGAGACCAGCAAGGTTAAACAAGGTGTAGCTGACTTAGACACGTATGAATTTACTAAACAAAAATGTCACACTACAATGCTAGCGAAGATGTCCTAATTCAGCTATATGCTTGCTGGAAAAACCAAAACAGTAGTAAAACAGTGGGAATAATTTATCTAAACAATGATATGCATGAAGTTTTTAAACTACCGCAATGAACTAAACCCTAGGATGCTTTTTATGCATGTCAAGCATGGTAACCATGCTCTGATACCAAGATGATGTGATGCAAAGGGGAGTTACACAAGAATTTAAAAAGAGAATTAAATGTTAGCTCCTCAAATTATTTGATCATGCATCAAAGTCAAGTAGATCATAAGTAATTCGCGATGTTTAATTTGATATGCAAGAAAATACAACAAGAGTGCTAAGTCTTTTAAGCAAATGCAAAAGAAAACATAAAACAAAAGCTAGTAAATGAAATCCAACAGTTAATACCAAGTTGTTCACACTTTGGGACCTTTATCACTCTCTTCCTACGGAGACTAAGTTGAGCGGCGGAAGATTGTCCAAGCTAGCATGGAGGTTGCCACTAAGATGGAAGCGCCAAGGAACGTTGCCGTGGAAGAAGATCTCGGAGGCGGAGGAGGCACGGTAGATCGACCTTTGATAAGCCAAGTGTAGACGGAGAAGTGTTCGTCGATGGAGTCTATGAGCGTCGGCACGATGCGGCCCAAATAGTCTTCGACAGTATCGGCGAAGTCAAATCCGACGTCGAAGAACTGTGATCGGAGGATGTCGACCCTTCCGTTGTTGTCGTACTCAAACCTGTAATTCCACTCGGGTTCGTCCATGCATCCTTGGAGTGGATCCGGATGGTTGCCGCAAGCAAGATCTTCCCCCAAGAAAGCAAGAGGGGGCGGCTTGGCCAAGGGAGGGAGAACCGGCGGGAGAGCAAGAAAGGGGGGGGGGCGGCTGGATGAGAAGAAACTGAAATTTGCTTTCAGTTTTTGTGAGATTAGGAGGAGGGATTTAAGGATTTGAAATTCCAAATTAATGCATTAATGCCTTAATTGAGAATTTTCAATTAGGGAGGGATTATGGGATAAAACTGAATTTATTTTCAGTTTTAAAAAGGATTGGAGGGAAAGTTATGATCCTAATTTGAATTTCAATTAGGATTTAAGAGGAGTAATTGCTCCTTAATGGATTTTCCCATAGGGGGGCCGGCGGCATGGGCTAATGAGGGAGGGAATGGGGGAGAGAGGAAGGGGGTTTCCAAGTAGGGTTTGATGACTAGGAAAATATGAAAATAAATCCACTCTCATGAAAGTTTAATTTGGATTGATTTTCAAAAACTTTCCAAAATAGAATTTCCCAAATTTGGAAAGAAATTGGAATTTGAAAATCAAATTTCAATGAGGGGGAAAGATGTGGTGGAGTGGCGGTGGGAGAGGGGAAGGGTGGTCGTCGGTGCGGTGGTGGATGGCGGTGGAGGCTTGGCCGGCGGTGGGGGAAAGGCCTTGGGGCCGGTGGTAAGAGCAAATGGTGGGGAGATTTTTAGAGAAACTTGTAGTAAAATAGAAGATTATACTAAGCAAAAGAAAAGATAAATTGAGACTCACTAAGAGATCTCC